>JAGKTI010006322.1:0-41166 GCA_018397915.1 Birgus latro
GAGAATATGGTCGACAAAAAACCTCGCAAAATCGAAATTCGCAAAGTTTAAACAATTAAATATATGCAATAAAGGTAAATTGGTCGACATCACCCCAAGGTAAGCACTTTTTCCCACTCTTTCTCTCGACTCTACCTCTTAATTTTATGATGATAAATGAAACAAACATGGACTGATGTATTGTACAGTAATATTATTATGAAAACATCATAGGTAAGAAACATAAAAAAGAAAAAAAATGCATATTTACACTGATGTGAAGACTGGCGTGGTGTACGGGACTGGTGGCGAGGCAAGGCTTGGGTGCGACTACTGTGATGTAAACAAACATGGCGGGGCGGCAGAACACCGAACTAGGAGGCACAGTACGCCCAGCGAACCACGACGTCACTACTCCGCGTAGCAAAGTAGTGCGGGAAGACGACTTTCCCACCACTCGACCTCGCAAAGTGTGTGATCGCTTGCAAAGTTCATGAATGTTAAAAAACAAATGACTTGGAACTACCTCGCAAAATTGGTGATTCGCAAAGTTAAAGTTCGCAAAGTTGAAGGATGTACATATATATATATATATATCACCTGAAGCGCTGACCTTAGTTTTTGCCAACGAACAGTCGTCCTAAGAAGTGACGGCTCACTTTCTCTAAGTTTTGGATAAAACTCCCTAGATCTGGCAACCTTCCACTCAAAAGGAAGTCCAGGATGGCAATACTCTTTCTCCTCTTTTAGGTTGTATTCCCCATAACTTGTTTGTCCTCAAAACTTAATTTATGGTGTTGAAGAAATAAAAGAAAGCTAATACGTGCAAAAATATAAGGTTTGTCCTTACTGTTTTACATAATTAATCTGTGAACAATATCTGGCACATCTGCAGTCATACCCAAGCAGCCTAAGGAGGCCTTACATTAGTCATGATCAAGGTATGAGTGGGAGTGCAGCTCTTCTGGCCTTCACTGTCACACTTGCCTTGTTTTTTCCCACCAACTAATTCATCTCAAGTAATTTTCTTCATCATCACACTTGCTTTTAACCATCACCCTTTCTGTATACAGATTTTATTAATGGTGAATTTCATTGTCAATAAAAATGACTACCCTTTTTGTCAATAAAAATGACTACCCTTTTTACTCTAACTTAAAATTGCCATCTCTCCATCTTGAATGTTGAGTTGTAAAAATGGGTGAATATTAAACTACAATGCTAGTCAGAAAGAAATGTCATGGAAATACGGTGGAGCCGAAGTACTGTCTTTTTCCTCCAAAGAGCTATGTGAAATAAGCAACAAAAGGATGAAAATATGGGCCAGGTTAGAAAAAGAGTATAGTTGTTCCAAAATAATTTCACAGTTTTTAACTCAATTCATATTGTTGATTTAAGATGTAAAACAAGAATTAAGATAGTTTCTCCATATTTTAACCCTGAAACCAGTAAGCGATAGGCTGTGTGTGTCACATCGTACAGTACAACAAAGCCTCAACTTTTGTATACAGTGTTTTGCGTTCCTCTCGTGTTAAGTGAGATTTACAGGATAACAATACTTATGTATATACATATATTTATTGTAATTTACCCAAATACTGTTTTCCCCAGTGTGTAATAAAGGAAATATAACTGTGCCTAGACAGCTGCCAGATACCGTTTGCTGAGGGAACATATGGGGAATCAGATCATCATTTATCTGGGTGGTTATACATATACAGTACCATAATGCATCTTAAGTGTATGGTTAAAGCTTAATATATGACCATTCTTGGTGAATTAAGTTATTCATGAGATCATTATTTCAGAGATGAATAAATTCATGTCAGTTCCTCTTCAGTTCCTGATGCTCAACTTCCTCCCAGTTTCTCTCCTTACCATTATCTGTCACATGCAGCAGACTTGCCCTCCATGCATACATTTATTTTTTTCTGTATTTCTGCTGGTACAGTAATGAATCACATAATGAACAGTAAAGCTACAAAGCTTACCGGTACTATCTTTAGAATGATGTTCCATATTCCGAGCCCTAGTAGAAACGTCACCAACTACATCTTTATACAAATTTCTAGAGGTATCTTGTGGGTCACTGTACATTCCGTCACTGCCTCTCATGGATTCGTCAGCTTCTTTGGCTTGATTAAACCTTTTCAATGCTTTCATGTGAGGTGCTCCTTGAAGATGTGCTTGTGCTGGGGTGGTACCAGTCATGCTTCTTGAACACACTTTACATTCATAGTGTGACTGGAAAATAACATAAATCTGCATCAGCTGAAATTATTGTAATGAACAGAGCAAAAATTCTCAAACCCTTGCTACATAATATCTGTAAGTTTATTATCTTTGTAACTACTAAACGTATTGTACTACCAGTAACGTTTTCACCCATCATTAGTGAGTGAGCTTTTGTATCACACTTTCCACCATAAACTGCACATGTAATGTGAACTGATGAATGATGCACACCCATGAATTGGCAAGGGATATTTATGGGGAAAATAAATTGCATAATTTTGTCAGATACTGTTTTAACAGAGATGAACAAAAGGCACCATACATTGCACTGGGCTGAATACTGTGATGGCATATAACTGAATTATATTGACTTGATATAGTGCTGCCTACTTCTTCCTTAGCCTTTATCATTCTTATTCTGTGCCTGCCCTCCTCTCTTCCTATTTCTCCCATCTTTCCTGTCACTTCTTATTGCTTTTCTTTCCATTACAGATGGCTTTACATTGAGTGACAAGCCAAATAGTTTCCTGTAAGCCAAGAAACCATTTACAACACTAGGTGGTAACCATATAACCAAGCCATACGTGATCCCTATGTGTCAACAAGTGGGTTGGTGGAGGGTTAGTGCCCCTCGTTCGTTTCGTTTCGTTTCGTTTTTGAAGGCTCCAACATGCTTGCATGCATTGGCCTTGGTCACCTAATGGCGGCTCTCCATGCTGCTCGATCCCGGGCAGCCTCCCCGTTCAGTCCCTTAACCCTTAAGTCACACTTAATGACCTCGTCCCATGTCTTTCTCGGTCTACCCCTCCCCCAATATTAACACTTCTCACCCTCTGCACCCAATTATCATCTCCCATCCTCTCCACATGTCCAAACCACCTCAGCCTACCTCTCCTCATCACAACACCAATACAATGCAGTCCCATCCTACCTCTCAACTCTTCCATCGTAAATCCAGCCCCCCCAGGCCTTGCACGCAGGGACGCACTGCACATCCACCTAATCATTGTCATTTCTGTACGTTTAAACCTGCGAATATCCTCTTCCTTTACTGCCCAGGTCTCACTACCATACAGCATCACACTCCTAACACATGCTGCATACAAAGACCCCTTAGCTTGTAAGAAGAGTCCTCTCAATGACCCCTTAGCATGTAAGGAGAGTCCTCTCAATGTCAGGAGAGGCAACAGCTCCCTGCACTTCTTCCAACCACTTCTCACCCTAGCAACTGAGCTAACTCCAGCCCCACCTCCAGCACATAACACGTCTCCCAAATAACAAAACTCCTCCACACACTCAAGAGACTCACCTGCAAGTTCAACCCTCTCACACCTAACAATCTCCATCTGCTCTCCCCGACACGCCACACACATGAAATCAGCATTATCTCACAGTCTACCTCTAATACCACTACATCTCTTGTGCACCCATTTATCACAAACACTACACAAGATGGAATTACTTCCCACACCCTTGTGGCAAACTGCACATGGCCACTCTCCCTCTCCTCTGTAAAACAAATAACTCAAAGTCAAATGGCCACCCCTTACGGGATAATGGCAGGATAGATTGATAGACAAACACCTAACCCCCCCCCCCTATTCGACAGGGATGCATTCTATAAAAAGTGGCTGAATAACAAATTGGTCGAATAACAAAACGATTTTCCCCATAAGATTGTTAAGAAACGGGGGTTAAGTTCCTGACCACCTTCGTCACTCCAAAAAAATACCAGTAAAAATGAATGAAAGTGACACAGGGATTTGAGCTGTTTTCTTATAAACTTTCATTCTCAACGAAAAATATTTTAGGCCTGCATACATTTCAGATTACTGATATTTGATTTTCAATGAAGAAAATATTTGCGAACAAACAAAATATACCTACTTAGCAATATTAAAGAAAGTCACCTGAACGCCTTCAACAGAGTGTTTATTGCTGAAGCTGCCGACTGGACATGACATCTCTACACCAAACACACTCAAAAGCACTCCATTTAAACCATAAATAGCAGTGGGAGCCAAACTGAAAGCTCTGAAACCTAACTGAGGGGTTTTGCCCCCAGGACCCCCAGTGATTGTAACCTACCTGACCTAGTGCAAACTAAGATGTGCATTCTGTAAAACTGGCGCTAAAACATTATCGTGTGTTAAGAGAGTTCGTTAATCATTGCCGCAACTGTCACCAGGGTTGCCATTTGGTATTTTTCATTACCAATGTGGGCCACTGTGGTAATGGAAATTCGTTTGGTAATGAATTTGCATGATCCACTACCAAACGGATTTTTCACATTCATGAAGATACAGAGGATGGAGATGGTGGATTGTCTGCTCTCTTTGATTAATGTGCTAGCCTATGTCACGAATTTTCTTCATTGTAAAATCACGTTAAGTTAAATCGTGACATCCAGTGATTTTGTGAGGAGCAAATTAATATGTACGATAATTTTTAGTTGTCGGGCTTTGCTCCGGGCCCATTGCGCATGCGCGCGAGCTCCCACCCGCGCCACGTCGAGATTCAAATGAGAGTCAGTCTGTTCTTGGTCACGGAACGATTGGGTCGTACGCCTCTAGAGGCTCGAGTGAATTCTTTATTTCAGATCTCGGCTTGAATCAGCGTGTGTTCCCGAGCTCCCACCCTCTCTTAGTGATCGACTACAGTACAGTCTCATCCATACCGATCAGTATTTTCTGGGTTTTTCCCTAGGCTAAGCTTTTTGAAATATTTAGCCGTTATCTGAGTGCCTGACTGAGTGAGTGTATTCCTTTATTTGATTTGAATTTCATGTAACGTAAATTCATTTCTTTGTAATTAATAAATTTACAGTTCGTTTCTTGAGCTTTGTTAAAGTATATCAGCCGTGTTTGATTTACCCACTTATTTAGTACAGTTTGCTACTCTACATTAGCACAACTTTTTGAATTAAATCACGGCCGGTACTTAGGCCAGCTTTGGCATCACTCCTTAAATCCGTTGTGCTAGCTAGGAGTTTGGCTCAGCCAAGAGCCTGTTATCATTATTATCATTTTTTTTTTTTATTGTTGGGGGGGAGAAGAAACTTTCTCGTAGGCCAACGGTACAATATTGCAGCCCAATAGAGCGTCTAGTCTCTGCTGTGTGCCGTTGAGGAAGTCTGTAATTCTCGACTCTAGAGAATTGACATAGCACACTTAGCTATACATTTCATTATCTTTTGGAAACACTTAAATTTCCCCTGACATCTGGCGACACGCCAGAGTAAAACTCTCATTTTCCCCTGACATCTGGCGACCTCATACCAGGATAAACTCCTAGCCTAAATTATTACCGAATCACTCACTCATACTTAGTCTCAGTTGTCACTCAGTCTTAACGAAGCACGATGGAGCACAGTACATTCGTGCAAGAAGCAAAAGATATCGGGCTCACTAACCCCCAGGAAATTCGAGATTATGTCCTGTCGCGCTTCAATAGCGAGCAGGAACGTGAAAATGCCGCCCGTGAAGAGCGGAAAATTCAGCGCGAGTATGAGAAAGAACTACGCGAGCATGAGAAAGAACTACGCGAGTATGAGAAAGAACTACGTGAACAGGAGCGTGTTGAACATGAAGCGCATGAGGAATGTGAGCGTGAGGAGAGAGACAAAGCACGTGAACGCGAGCGCCAAGTACGTGAACAGGAGCGCGCTGAGCGCGAGGCGCGGGAGGAACGTGAACGTGAAGAGAGAGAGAGAGAGCGTGAACACGAGTTGGAGGTGCTTAAGCTTAAGCAAGACTCCTTGGCTTCAGGCACACCGGGCGCAGCCAATCCAAACTCCCCTACTCCTCTCCCAGCACCTTTTCTAGCAACTCCATGTCTCAAGCTTCCCTCTTACAAGGAAGGCGAGCAAATCGAGCCATTTATAGCTCGTTTCGAAGAAATGGCAAGCCTGTACAAACTGGATGAGGCAGCTAAGCGGCTTCAGTTCCTTAGCCTGTTTGAGGGCCCCGCCCTCGACATTCTCCACAGAATTCGCGGAGAGAATCTCACGTATGAGATGATGAAGACCGCACTCATCAAAGCATACGGTCTTACTGTCGATCATGCTAAAGGTCAGTTCATGAAGGCGCGTCTCCAGGAAAAGGAGACAGCCGTTCAGTTCCTCGACCGTCTCACGGCATATTTGGGCGAGTGGATGGAGAAGGACGAGACTCCCAGCACACGAGAGGGAGTGATCGACCTCGTGCTGCGTAAACAGCTAGAAAAGTCGTGGCCTGCTGAGCTTGTAGCCCAGCTAAAGATGTCCAAAGTGAAGGACGCCTCCGAAATGGTAGAGAAGGCTGATGCTTTCTTTACCGCGTACGGATACCAAACTCGTAGGCAACAGCCATGGAATAAGAAAGATACTGTTAAGTCTGGGAAGCAATCTCAGACTGAACCCCAGCATCAAGGCCGTTCTCAAAATAATGGTCAGGGTCCAAACAAATCGCAGAAGGACCAGGGGCAGAATACGCAGAAACCAGACTGGAAGAAGTACAAGCAGTACTCTAACCAGCAGAAGTATCCAACCCAGCAACAGTACCCTAAGCAACAGCAGTATCAACCACGCAATCGCCAACCGGGTCAAACCTTCTCGACACCAGCCCCAGTGTATCGGAGGCAGGAGGCAAATGCAGCCTTTATTCCTCAACAAGCGCACGATGGTGCCGTTTCCGCCAACACAGCTCCGCCTTCACAGTTCACTAATCCCCCTGAGACGGTGAACTCTCCTCCACAGGCCGTCAGTGCTCCTGCTCCCCGGATGGTGAGTACAGCTCCTCATGCATCTAGTTCAGGTACGACCCCTAAGATATATAGTTCACAGGGCACTACGTTTGCCGCATCGTACGCTCCTCAGTCTCATCAATGACTAGCTACTGCCTCCTCTGACTCATTCACTGGCAACAGTGCCTTTCTTGTCCAGCCAGGGTTTGTAGGAGGAGTTTCTGTAAATGTTCTGAGGGACAATGGTTCCTCAGGTTGCTCCATTAGGCAGAGTCTAGTTCGACCCGAGGAGTACACAGGTAGGCACACCCAAGTTAGACTTATTGATGGATCAGTGAGATTGTTCCCTGAGGCACGTATCCAGGTAGCATCTCCCTTTTACACAGGTTCAACAGTTGCAGTTGTCATGCAAGAACCTTTGTTTGACCTTATCATAGGTAACATTCCAGGCGTCAAAAATAGTTGCGCCGTAGACGTTGCTACACAGACTTCGGCTGCTGCAGTAACACGAGCCATGGCCAAGGCTCCAAACCGTGTCACCCCGTTGACCATTGCAACCCCGCAAGATCTGATACGTAGTCAAGACGTTGTCCAAGAGCAACAGTCTGACCCGACGATTGCCTCAGTGCGTAGGAAACTGGAGGGTAATGTGACGAAGTATTCACGGGGTGGTCGAGCCAGGTTCCTTCGTAAGCGAGGACGGCTGTACCGTGAGTCACAAACACCCCAGGGTGAGGTTCGACTGCAGTTTGTCGTTCCTGCAAAGTATCGCCGAGCAGTGTTCGAATTGGGTCATTGTTCAGTGATGGGAGGTCACATGGGCCAAAGGAAAACCTCTGACCGCATCCATGCTGACTTTTTCTGGCCAGGAATGGGACAGGAAATAACTAGGCTAGTGCGTTCCTGCGATGTGTGTCAGCGTACCACTGACTGCGGGCGTGTCCGTCCTGCGCCATTGAAGCCATTGCCTATAATCTCTGAACCGTTTGAGAGAGTAGCAGTTGACATTGTTGGGCCCATCACTCCTAGGGCTAGTGATGGATCAAAGTATATCCTCACCATCGTTGATTTCAGCACACGGTGGCCTGAAGCCGTGGCCCTTAAGAATATAGAGGCCGTCACTGTTGCAGAGGCATTAATCGAGGTGTTCTGCCGAGTAGGTATTCCCAAGGAGGTCTTAAGCGACCGGGGTTCGCAGTTCACCTCTGCAATGATGAATGAAACATTCAGGTTGTTATCAATCCGAGGCTTGCGAACAACGCCCTACCACCCCATGTGTAACGGGTTGTGTGAGAGGTTCAATGGGACTCTCAAGAAGATGTTGAAGCGTATGGCCGCCAAACAGCCAAAGGAATGGCCGCGGTTCATTGCTCCTCTTCTTTTTGCTTATCGAGAAGTCCCACAGCACTCTTTGAAGTTCTCACCTTTTGAACTGGTGTATGGAAGGTCGGTCCGTGGTCCACTTCAAGTCCTTCGAGAGTTATGGGACGATGAAGAACCCGACCCTGAAGTTAAGACCACCTACACCTATGTCCTTGATTTAGCTGACCGCCTCCAGTCGACATGCGAGTTAGCTAAGGAAGAATTGATCAAGGCGCACGAAGTTCAAAAGGCTTATTATGATAAGAAAGCAAAGCTTCGGAAGTTTAGTCCAGGTGATAAATGCCTGGTATTACTCCCCACTGCCCAGAACAAGTTATTGGCACAGTGGAAGGGTCCATACGATGTAGTAGAGCGCGTTTCAGACCTCAACTACATAATCCAGATGGGGAATCTTCGGAAAAGATTCCACATTATGTTAAAGGCGTATTATGAGCCAAACTCTGAGGAAGCTGGCTTTCCTGTTCTAAGAGACAGTGACCAGCCATCAGAAGAAACTGGGGCAGTCGCAGCGATCCCAACTGGGGACACTGATGACGGGCCCTTAACCGTTCAGTCCCGGCAGGAGGAGACTGTCGGAGATGTCTTACTTAATACTGACTTAGCATTAGATGACCAAAATGTCATAAGGTCACTGCTCTGTCGGTATGCTGGTGTCTTCTCTGACCAACCTAGACTCGCAAAGGTTGAGTGTCACAAGACTGAGTTGACCAGCATTACTCCTGTAAAAGTTAAGCCATATCCAATCCCCATGCGACTACTGGACGCAGTAGATAAGGAAATTGCTGACATGGAGGCTGCAGGTATCATTGAAAGGTCCTCATCTCCATACTGCAGTCCAATGGTAGTAGTCCGCAAGAAGGATGGAGGAGTAAGGATTTGTGGCGTTTATAGGAGGCTAAACACAATTACTAAAGTGGATGCTGAGCCAATGGGTGACCATATTGCCATCTTCTCCAAGCTGGCAGGGTCACAATATTTCACAAAGCTCGATTTAGCGAAGGGATTTTTCCAGATTCCCCTTCATCCCGAGTGTTGTCAGTTCACCGCTTTTGCTACTCCTAGGGGTTTGTACCAGTACAAAGTCCTTCCATTTGGACTTACCAATTCCCCAGCAGTATTTAATCGAGTCATGAGACAAGTGCTCCATGGTATTGTAGGAGTAGAAATGTTTGTTGATGATGTCCTTGTCCATTCTGCCACGTTGGAGGAGCACCTCAGACTCTTGGAAATTGTCTTCAGTAGACTCCAGAGTTTCAACATGACTGTGAAACCTAGCAAGTGTAAGATTGCACACAGTGAAGTGGAGTTCCTCGGACATATCGTTGGCAACAATTGCTGCAGGTGTCAGGGCGATAAGATCCGAAAAGTTAAGGAAGCGCCGAGACCCGTGACCAAGAAACAAGTCAGGGCGTTCCTCGGCTTAGCGGGGTATTATAGAAGTTTTATCCCCAATTTTGCTCTCATTGCCCAGCCGTTGCACGAGACGCTTCGAAAGTATGCCCCAAATACCATTGAATGGGGAGAAGCGCAAGAGAGATCCTTTGCCACCCTCAACAACATGCTGTGTAAGGAGCCCATTTTACAGCTTCCTAATTCCAATAACCCTTTTGTACTGCGTACCGACGCCTCACAAGATGGAGTAGGTGCAGTGCTGATGCAAGAATCGGAGGGTGGAATTTTTCCAGTGGCATATCACAGCCGTAAACTAAAACCCGCTGAGAGGAATTATAGTACTGTGGAAAAGGAACTCTTGGCTGTGGTTGATGGTATCAAGAAATATTACTACTACTTGTACGGGGCACCATTTACCTTGGAAACTGATCATATGCCACTCACTAGTCTCAGCACAACTAGGACGGCTAATGCAAGGTTGACACGCTGGACACTGTATTTGCAGCAATTTAACTTTCATGTGAGGTACATCAAGGGAAGTGACAATGTGGGCACAGACCTGATGTCTCGCCTTCTGACTATATGATTAATATGGGTGTCTGTGTACACTGGGTTTCCTAAGACTGTGCTGTTCTAAGAGATTTGAGCAATCCAAGAACTAGCTTGGTTCCCAGCCAGTACTATGCTGCTAAGACCTCACGTCTCGCTTGTTGGCCCCACGGGACATAATATGTCTGGGGTCTGTACATACATATGTATTGTAGCTCATAAGCGCACATTCTCGGCGATCCCAACCGGGGACACCGACGACAAGCCCTTATTAGTCGTAAGCGTAGGGCTTGTGCATATTGTATGTACCATAGATTAAGGTAGGCTAATGGGGGGAAGTCCGAGACCTCGCAGAGGCAATCTGAGGCTGAGTTTGAATTACCTTGTGGTGTATCTCGAGCTGAGGGCCTCCCTGAGGATTCCCGGAGATTACACAGAAGCCACATGAGTGTTCACACCCTTGCAGGGTGTTAAAATGTGACCTGCCAAAGTTGCACAGGGATTCTTGACTACCTTTACTAATTATAAGTGTGCAGTCACAGTGAACCCAACTGAGGAAACTGGTGACAAACGGGTAGTCGAGGTGACGAGCCCTTTGTAATGTTAAGTATAGCCATAAGTGTGCAGTCACAGTGAACCCAACTGAGGACACTGCTGACAAACAGGTAGTCGAGGTGACGAGCCCTTTGTAATGTTAAGTATAGCCATAAGTGTGCAGTCACAGTGAACCCAACTGAGGACACTGGTGACAAACGGGCAGTCGAGGTGATGAGCCCTTTGTAATGTTAAGTATAGCTATAAGTGTGCAGTCACGGTGAGCCCAACCGAGGACACTGATGACAGGCGGGTAGTCGTGGTACGATCCCAGCCGAGGGCACCGATGACGAGCCCTTTTATTAGGCGTAAGTGTAGGCTAGAAAAGGCAACTATTGGGAAATAATGGCGACATACCTACGAAATTTGTTATTAATTGACTTTCGGCTAAAAAGTACCTTCTTTTGTGTGTGTGTGGATTGATTGCTGGGTGGATGAAATTGTAATTTAGTGTAACCCTTGCATTGACACTATTGATACTCCACCTTGACTCATCCCCACAGGTACAGTTGTTGGGTGAAGAAGATGTCCAGGACCATTGATCGTCTGCTGCACCCTGGCACTTCATCTCTTCTGCCCTCGTCGCCTTTATTATTGCCTTAATATGTATTATTATTATTGCTTACACGTAGGTACAGCTACACTACATCTGCCACACCTACACCGTGTATCACATACACCACGCTACATAACAATTAGTTGTTAATGTAAATGTAGCGAATTTTCGCTCAGTTGACCCGAGTGCAGGACTTTCCACTGTCGTCTCGGAGTTTTTCCCTCGAGCTTGCTTTTCTTAACGTAAATACGAGGTTTTTATGCTCACAGGCGACACTGTTTTGCCTCCTGTAACAGGATAGTACACACACCACAGTGTGAATCTTGTGTGACTGAGTTAGGATGTATATACATAGTGTCAAATTTTACTCTAGGGTAAAATTTGAAAAAAATTCACGGGCGTAATGTCACGAATTTTCTTCATTGTAAAATCACGGTAAGTTAAATCGTGACATCCAGTGATTTTGTGAGGAGCAAATTAATATGTACGATAATTTTTAGTTGTCGGGCTTTGCTCCGGGCCCATTGCACATGCGCGCGAGCTCCCACCCGCGCCACGTCGAGATTCAAATGAGAGTCAGTCTGTTCTTGGTCACGGAACGATTGGGTCGTACGCCTCTAGAGGCTCGAGTGAATTCTTTATTTCAGATCTCGGCTTGAATCAGCGTGTGTTCCCGAGCTCCCACCCTCTCTTGGTGATCGACTACAGTACAGTCTCATCCATACCGATCAGTATTTTCTGGGTTTTTTTCTGGGCTAAGCTTTTTGGAATATTTAGCCGTTATCTGAGTGCCTGAGTGAGTGAGTGTATTCCTTTATTTGATTTGAATTTCATGTAACGTAAATTCATTTCTTTGTAATTAATAAATTTACAGTTTGTTTCTTGAGCTTTGTTAAAGTATATCAGCCGTGTTTGATTTACCCACTTATTTAGTACAGTTTGCTACTCTACGTTAGCACAACTTTTTGAATTAAATCACGGCCGGTACTTAGGCCAGCTTTGGCATCACTCCTTAAATCCGTTGTGCTAGCTAGGAGTTTGGCTCAGCCAAGAGCCTGTTATCATTATTATTGTCATTTTTTTTTTAATTGTTGGGGGGGGAGAAGAAACTTTCTCGTAGGCCAACGGTACAATATTGCAGCCCAATAGAGTGTCTAGTCTCTGCTGCGTGCCGTTGAGGAAGTCTGTAATTCTCGACTCTAGAGAATTGACATAGCACACTTAGCTATGCATTTCATTATCTTTTGGAAATACTTAAATTTCCCCTGACATCTGGCGACACGCCAGAGTAAAACTCTCATTTTCCCCTGACAGCCTACATGGTGCGAAATCAACATGCTGCTAATTATAAGGAGTGATTATTTCCAAGTGTATATATAATTAGTGAAGAATAAATGCTTGCTTTAAGAATTTGGTAATGAAAAGTTAAATTTGGTAATGAAAATTGAGGTGTTTGATAACGTGGATGAGTTCAGATCTGGCAAACCTGATCATCACCCCACTATGTGATGGCGAAACACTCAGGTTGGTGAGCACATGACTGCGCGTGACAGGGGTAACAGCAGGGGTCTTGGGTGGAGCCATGGTGGTGCTGCAGTATTCCACGAGGCTGGGTGAATGAAGAGGCAACTGATCACCAGGTCAAAGCACAGGAGACAGGCAGCTCAGTCGGTCTGTCTGGGGGCGAGCGGTCTGAATTGTCAAAATGGCGGGAATAACCATGTCGAACAATGAAAAAGTGTATGGATTTATAACTGTTGAAACAACGAATTGTTGAATAACGATCGGTCGAAAAACATGAGCTTGGTGTACAGGCGGTCCCCGATTTACCATCGGCTGACTTATGATTTATTGGTTTTATGAAGGTGTACTTTCAGTATTCAATAACTTATAAGAGATATTCAACACATTATTATAAAACTGGCTTTGTGTTTATGATTTTAACCAACTGCAGGCTAATGTGAGTGTTCTAAGCACATTTAACCCCTTCATTACCGAAATCGATAAGGTTTACGCTTGTAAACCTAGAAAAAGTTCTGGCGAGGAACCGATAATTGTAAGGTTTACGATGGTAAACGTGATAAGCATAGGGAGGTATAGGAGGGTAGTAGTGTTGGTTTTGGGGTTACTAGAGAGACTTGGGTTGTAAGAACTGGCAACTTGACTCTGACGTCATTCTCCTTGTCATGGCCGTGCCATGGCCATATCAGAGTCCATGCCAGGCCATGATTGACATCATTTTGGTATTTTGGATATGATTTATTATTTCAAATGTTTTTGGCATATATATAGACCTATATGGTATGATATAAACAGAAAAAAATAGTTGTACTAGGCATACCAGCACGTGGTTACCATGACAACCACCCTCCTAGGCCCCACAACCAATCAGCCGCCAATTCTCACCCGCAACCCTTCAGTATCCCCCAAGCTGCATGCCGTGACTGTGTTTTTTTTTTTGGCTGTTTTTGCATGATCATGGCGTCATCTGATACTGATGAAGAATTTGATACAAAGCTTGCTACTGAGTTAGATGAGTCTGACGACAATGAAACTCAATCAGACATCAGTGAGTGAGTCAGACGATGATTATATACCAGAAAACGACAGTGACAGCGAGAGTACGAGTGATGAAAGCGAGATAGATAATTGCTCAAATCCCAGCCCTGTAGACTCGCCATTGTTGCAGAGTCCCTGAGGACCTGCCTTCACCCTCTTGTCGGATCCGTTTGCAGATCAAAGGCCACCTCCACTACCTACACTTCACCTGGACTTTCCCAACGTACATCCTGCAGTGTATCAATGCCACGAGGAGCAACATATGAGTACTGTATATACCTTTTTATGTCTGTAAAGTCTATATTTATAGGAATAATGAAAGTTTAGTAAAGTATATATATCCCTACACGTATACTACTAAAGGAAATGTATTTCAAATCATGCACAGTGTACCTCGTGGTCAACATGTACTTGAGAATATAAAAGTAATATAAAATGAAAAACAGCGCACTTATGATAAACGATCAGCCCCCACGCACATGCATGAACTTCCGGGAATTCGGTTTGACGGAGGGAGAGCGGGGCGGCTGGGGGAGGGAGGCGCGGTAATGAAGAGGTTAAGGCAGGCTTGGCTAAGTTATGATGTTCGGTTGGTTAAGTGTAGTAAATGCACTTTCAACTTAGGATAAATTCCAATCACAGTCAGTTTCTCAAAACGTAACCTGATTGTAAGTAGGGGACCACCTGTATAGGTGTGTGTGTGTGTGTGATGATATCTAGGGCTGGTGGGAGTACTCTCAAAGAAGAGGAAGAGTGTCCATGTGCGATATGCCACAAGGGTGTGGGAAGTAATTCCATCTTGTGCAGTGTCTGTGACAAGTGAGTGCAGAAGAGATGTAGTGGTATTAGAGGCAGACTGCGAGACAATGCTGATTTTATGTGTGCGGTGTGTCAGGGAAAGGAGGTGGAGAGCAGGTGAAGACTGTCAGGCGTGAAAGGATTAAACTTGCTAGTGAGTCTCTCGAGTGTGTGGAAGAGTTCTGTTATTTGGGAGACATGTTATGTGCTGGAGGTGGGGCTGGGTGAGAAGTGGTTGGAAGAAGTTCAGGGAGCTGTTGCCTCTCATGACACTGAGAGGGTTCTCCCTATGTGCAATGGGATCTCTGTAAGCAGCATGTGTTAGGAGTGTAATGCTGTATGGTAGTGAGACCTGGGCAGTAAAAGAAGAGGATAGTTGCAGGCTCAAACATACAGAAATGATAATGATTAGGTGGATGTGCAGTGCACCCCTGAGTGCAAGGCCTGGGGGGGGGCTAGGTTCACAATGGAAGAGTTGAGAGGTAGGATAGGACTGAAGTGTATTGGTGCTGTGATGAGTAGGGGTAGACTGAGGTGGTTTGGGCATGTGGTAAGGAGTGGGGATGATAATTAAGCGTTGAGAGTAAGAAGCGTTAATACTGGGGGTAGGGCTGCGAGAGGTAGACCTAAAAAGCCATGGGATGAGGTCATTAACCCATCATGTCCAGCATATCTTCCCGCAAACCCTTCCCACAGCCAGGCATTCCTGAAAAAATCGTGAAAATCGTCTACTTTTAAACCTTAATATCTCGGTTAATACTTAACCAAAAATAAAAAAGGTGTCATAATACTCACTAGTCCCTCGTCATCAAGCTGATTCATCAGATGGTCCGTGAAATGCAGTGAGTGGGGAAAGGGGGCAATTTTTGTTGTTTTTTTGCCAGTGGCCATATGCGTGACACAACTAAGGCTTCGACTAGCCCTCCACTATAATAACACTTCAATAACACTTCCAAATTCCAACTCCACCACAAACACTATTTACGTGAAAAATTTTCCATAATCGGCCATACTTGCTGCTGGGAGGCTAGTAACCATAGCAACAACCTTGATACAGGCAGCCTGCTCACCTCACCACTGCACTGTCTTACAGACAGACAGACAGATGCTCTCTCTCTCTCTCTCACACAAACACACACACACACATGCACATGGAGATGTATGCTTGGCTTGCACTGTCACTCGATTTTGGCAACGCTGTGTGACTAGAAGTTGAGTATTACAACTATTACAAATACTACTATTATTACTACTACTAACTACCACTACTGCAACTACTGTACTAATAATACTACAACTACTACTACAACTACCACTACTACTGTTACTATTACACCTACTACCACTACTACTACCACTACAACTACAACTACTACTACTACTAAAAAATAAATAAAAAAATTAAAATAAAAAATGTGAACAAAGTAGTCGTTCACGTACTGTCCATAATCGGAAATACCACTATGGCTTTTTTCTTTCATGTGATTTGTACTTTTTCATCGTAATAAATACACGTATGTATAAACTAAAACTTTCAATATAAAATATGGCAATGACTTTATCATTAAACAAACTTTCTGCTTCCATTATTCACATAAACAATGATCAGTAAATTTTTCTAATTACACAAAAACCAACATACCAGTATGTACTAAACTAACACTAACTTCTGCATAAGACCCAAACTTCTACCACCCTGTCTTTGAGTGAACATCAAAGAAACAGTTAGTGCTCAGTGCCACCTGACATTCAGCACACAACCACCTTGTCATACAGCGTTGCTGCGGTCGACACAATGAATTGGCACAGATATAGCAACGCCGGAAGGCATCTTAGCCTGCAGGTGTTGGAGGCAGTGCTTCCATGTAATGCCTACTGAGGTAGTCCCTGCACTGCAGCTGGTCAGGCAGTTGCCGTACACTGTGCCTCCATTTCACAGAAGGCATTACTTGCCCTTATCTCTACAGAAGGCCATAAATTACATCCTTCTCAAACTGTCTAAGGGATGTGTTGGTCTGTGTAACATCCACGTACAGAATGAAGGCATTCAGTACACAGATGTCGAGTACATGTAAAAATGCCTTCTTATGCCACTCACAGCATCAGACAATCGATGGTGCCGATCTGCATATCGGATCTATCAACAAGTCGCATGTTGACGTTATAGTCAATAACGGCATCAGGCTTAAAGACTGGCTGCCTCGTTCTCCTGTCAACCTTGCCTGTGTCTACCAACTTACCTTCATGGACTGTGGAAAGGACATTTATCTTTCTCTTATCACACCAGTGAATAACAAGGAGTTTACCTGATTTCACAGTCCTGCAATCCCCATTCACGGTGCCCTTGGAAAAGGATGGCCAATGTTTCCTATTTGCTTGGACAGTGCCACACAATCCAATTTTGTGTTCTTGCAGGTATTCTGCAAGACTTGATGCCATGTAGTAATTATCGATGAACAGGACATGGTTGCCACTGAACTATCCGTCCATCAGCTTCATAACTGAGCCAGAGAAGCCATGGGCGTCATCCTTCGATAACACCGCATCACTCACTGTATACAAAATAAAATCTAACACATGCCCAGTACTGCAATCACATAAAACAAAAAAACTTTATTCCAAAACAATGTCTCTTTGAGGGAATGTACTCAGTGAAGGCAAGACGTCCCCTGAACAGAACAAACAGCTCGATGATAACAACCTTCTGGAATGGCCTGAAATATGATCGAAATTTCTCCATCATTTCCAAAATCGAGCAAATTTTCCACAGCATATCGTTCAGATGTAGGCCCACATTCGTGGAGAATTGCAGGTACCTAAGGATGTCAAGGTAGCAGTCCCATGGCATATACTTGCCGAACACGGAGGTAGCTGCGTCATCCATGAGCCAATAGTCATGAATATTGTGCTTTTTGATATGAGGCATAAACACGGTCAATGCTAGCCAAACATACATCTCGCTAACATTCGTCACAGTTCATTCATTCATTCTTTTTTATATGAGGCATCAACATGGTCAATGCTAGCTAAACATACATCTTGCTAACATTCGTCACCATCCACTCTTTCAGTTTCGTACTCTCTCTTATGTGCGAGGTTTCACCCCAATTGCAGCAGAATTCCCTGAATGCATTTACTTCTTTCACTTTGAAATCCATCACTGCTATCATGAAAAAAGCAAGGAAAAATTCCACAGCAGTAGATGATGGATTACAAGTGAATTTTGGCTGCACACCTATGTTTTTGTCATCAAACACAGGTACCTTGGGCTGAAACCCCATCCCTTCCTCCCAGGCAAATGTCTCGGCCTTACCCAACCTTGGTTCCTGCATTGTATGCCGTGCATGTGGCCTGCCCCAATCCCTGCCACGGCCCCTAGCATGGAGGCAAGTTCGCTGAATCATCACTAGATGAGGCAGGAGATGATGATGATGCTGGTGATGGTGATCATGGTGGTGATGGTGATAATCGGGGATGGGCACCTGCCTGCCAGCAATAAACTGATTTTGGACGTACACCTGCATCAACACACCCTGATGTACTTGGCTGTGGTGATGAGGCACATGGTGAGACAGGCCAGCATGGCGAGGCACTTGGTGAGGCCAGCCAGTATGGTACAGCACGTGGTGAGGCAGGCTGGTGTGGCGAGGCATGTGGTGAGGCAGGCTGGTGTGGCGAGGCATGTGGTGAGGTGAGGCATGTGGTGAGGCAGGCCGGTGAGGTGAGGCATGTGGTGAGGAAGGCCGGTGAGGTGAGGCATGTGGTGAGGCAGGCCAGTGTGATGAGGCACTTGGTGAGGCAGGCTAGCGTGGCAAGGCATGTGGTGAGGCTGGCCAGCATGGCGAGGCACGCGGTGAGGTGAGGCACTTGGTGAGGCAGGCCAACATGGCAAGGCACATAGTGAGGCAGGACAGAGTGGCAGCACACATGGTGAGGCAGGTACAGATGCAGGTCATGTGGGAGAGGCTAGTGCTGAGGGACGATGTGCAGAAATTTCCACGGTACAGCATGACTCACACTCTGGTGTGCGGCTCAGCCTGCGACATTTTCTCCTCCTGCCATCCTCCACCTCCCCCCTTTCGTCACTCCCTATCTCCTCTTCCATCTTCTCCACTGTGCGAATATCCCCCACTGCAAGATCATCAATATCACCTGACCCTTTTTTCATTATCAGAAAAGGCTGATGACTGTGCAGAGGGAAGAGACCGGTACTCAGTGAAGAACTCATGATCGCCGTCTTCATCTGACACATACATTTCCACACTAAGCATGGCGAGGACTTTCGTCAAAGAGGAGTCACTTTCCCCACTCACTATTGACGATATTGGCAGGTCCAATTCCCTCCCTACTGTACTATCACTAAGGCCTTTCCTTTTTGGGCCTTTAGACTTGACTTCATTGGTGTTGAAGTTGACGGCCGCGGACGCTCAGCCATCTGGACACGGGGAAAAATTTCTGAGTAGGTCTATCCATGATGGAGGTATGCAGGCAACTGCAGTGTGATTAGGATGCATGCCAGGGGGTTGCCAGTGACTGCGTGTGGTGGAAATAACCAGCTGAATATTCAGGCAATGGCGCGGATTACTCCTCTCCTTTCACTGATCCACCTGGTGAACAAGCCTACATCTTTTCTACCCTCAATGACCAAGAGCAGCTTGTACAGCACCCTACCCATATCCCTTACTGCCCTGGAGAGAGTTCCAACATATCTGACCTCTTCCTAACAACTAATCCTTCTGCTTACACTGTTAATCTTTTCTCTCCGTTGGGCTCCTCCGATCATAACCTTATTATCTTAACCTGTCCTATCGCTCTGGTACGGCCTGTGGACCCTCCAAAGAAGCGTCGTCTGTGGCACTTTGGAGCTGTGGATTGGGAGGCCCTCAGGCAGTACTTCTTTGATTATCCTTGGAATGATTATTGCTTCCATGGCTGGGAGCCATCTGAGTGTGCCTTGCACATTAAGGAGGTTATTCTATCGGGAATGGAAGCATACATTCCTTTCTCATATCCTCTGACTAATGCAAGAAAGCCTTGGTTTAATCACGCTTGTTCTAATGGTGTCCACAACAAGGAGAGGGCCTATAAAAGGTACCGGAGCCAACTTACCCCTGAATCACATCTTTTATATATTTCTGCCCGGAATCGTGCTAAGTCTGTTCTTCGCTCTGCTAAAAATAATTTCATCCGTGCTAAATGTTCTCAACTCTCCAACTCAAATTCTTCTTGCTCCTTCTGGCACCTTGTCAAAAACCTTTCTAACAACTTCTCCTCATCATCCTTCCCTCCTCTTTTCTACTCTGATGGCTCTGTACCTATTTCTTCTACTGATAAAGCAGATCTCTTCGCTCAGACTTTCTCCTCCAATTCCACCTTAGACAATTCTGGTGCTGTTCCTCCATCACTTCCCCCCCTGTCTTCCTAATGGCTGACATACTAAAATTTCTTCAGCTTATGTAGTTTCTGCCATCACTGGCCTTAATACTGACAAGGCATATGGGCCAGATGGAGTCGCTCCTGTTGTCCTCAAAAACTGTGCTTCTGTGCGTACACCCTGCCTAGGTAAACTCTTTTGCCTTTGTCTATCAACTTGTACCTTTCCTTCGTGCTGGAAGCTTCCTCTCATTCAGCCGGTCCCAAAGAAGGGTGACCATTCCAAACCCTCTAACTACTGTCCAATTGCTTTAACATCCTGTGTCTCAAAAATTTTCGAGTCAATTCTTAACAAAAAAATCATAAGGCATCTTTCCTGTCACAACCTTCTTTCTGATCATCAGTATGAGTTTCGTCAGGGACGCTCCACTGGCAATCTTCTCACCTTCCTTTCAGACTCCTGGTCATCTTCCTTTCAGGACTTTGGCGAAAGCTTTGCCATTGCACTTGACATCTCAAAGGCTTTCGATCGAGTTTGGCATAAATCTTTAATTTCCAAACTGCACTCCTACGGTTTCTATCCTTCTATCTATGCCTTCATCTCTAGCTTCCTTTCTGGTCATTCTATAGCTGCTGTTGTAGACGGCCATCGTTCCTCTTCCAGACCTATCAAGAGTGGTGTTCCTCAGGGCTCTATCCTATTACCAACTCTCTTCCTTTTATTCATCAATGACCATCTAAGCTCTACATCTAACCTTATCCACTCATATGCTGATGATTCCACCCTTCACCTCTCCATTTGGTTTCCACAACGTCCATCTCAGCAATTACTTCAACAAACAAGGGATGAAGCTATGACACACCTAATGTCTGACTTGGCTTGTATCTCTGACTGAGGTAAAAATAATCTTGTTATTTTTAATGCATCAAACACTCAGTTCTTACACTTATCAACCCAACAAAATCTTCCTCAGGATTACCCACTAATGTTTAATAATGTCCAGCTCAGTCCTGCATCATCCTTGAACATGCTTGGGGTATCATTCTCTTGGGATTTATCTTGGAAAGAACATATTACATCTCTGGTGGAATCTGCTTCCAAGAGATTAGGTGTGCTAAGCCGACTCCGAACTTTTTTTTACCCCTTCACAGTTGTTAACCTTGTACACAGGTTTTATTCGCCCCTGTATGGAGTACAACTCTCATGTGTGGGGAGGCTCCCCACATGCAGCTCTTCTCAATAGGGTGGAGTCAAAGGCTTTTCGTCTCATTAACTCTCCTCCTCTTACTGATTCCCTTCAAACTGTCTTTTCGCCTCACTGTTGCATCTTTATCTCTCTTCTATCACTACTTCAACGGTCACTGTTCTTCTGAACTGTCTGCTTGCATCCCTCCACCTCTACGACGGGCACGTAGTACCAGTCTAGCAACAAACTCATCCCTTTTCTGTCCAACTCTCTAATGCAAGAGTTAACTGCTACTCCCAGTCTTTCATTTATGCAACTGGTCTACTCTGCAACTGTCTTCCTCTGTCTGTATTCCCTACTTCCGATGATCTCCAGTCTTTCAAACGCAGTGTGTCCAGGTATCTTGAAATGAATGGATCTTGAATTTGGCTCTCTTTTGTATTGTTTTTTGTTGGAGGGAACAGTATGCCCGCCCATGGCCTTTGGTTCCTTCTTCCTCGCATTTAAAAAAAAAAAAAAAGTGTGACCTCATGGTTAACCCCTTAACCGCAGGTCGTCACTTTCGTGACGGTCGGGTGCAATGGATCATACCGCAGGGCGTCACTTGAGTGACTCTGTGTTATTTTTAATTCCCCCGGGCTTTCAGGTGGAGACTTGTATCATCTATCAGCACTGCCAATGTCCAACAACAGTCAGAGCTGCTAATGTCATCAGTACTCCCATACATTGTTGACAATTTAGCCATTTTCCCCCATTCTAGACTCCCCTCCCTACCTCACCTCCATTACCCTCTCGTGTCGTCTGGTAAGCCGCTCTGCACTGAGTAAATCTTCCCCGGATTTTTCCACTGTTTTCATCCATTGAAATGAGCCCTATGCCCTATTCTTATACAAAATAATATATATATAAAAAAAATAGGGTAACTGATAGTGCCATACACCTGGAATTGGCTAATTATCACTTGGCAACATCCAACCTGCACTCGTTCGCTAATTTCCCCTGCTTTTTTTCCCTGTGAAATATGCCATATGAGCTAGTCTCGTAATATAAATGTATATAAGAAAGGAAGGGAGAAGCCTGAGTGATATTTATATTCACCTGGAACTACCTAATTTATTATGTATTGTCTAGATTTTCTACAACTTATTTCTTAGCATATACATTAGCAGCTGACATTTTCAACTCTTCGCTACTGAGATACAGTCAGTTTGCTCTCGTCCTTCATGGTGAAATGACGCCCCTCCATTTCTGCCGCTTTTGCGCCTATTATAAAAGTCCCTGTGACCTCTAACCCTACTAAAGATCGTGTGGGAAGAGGTAAAGGACTGTAGATATAAGTGTAATAAAGCACTAGAAATAATCAAGTCTGAGTGTGTATATGAGTAAGAAATGACAATACCAGCGGCGAATTAGTGCGAGTGGGAGGCTCGTACGCGCTCGTATTTTACATTGCTTTCATTTTTTTTTTTTTTTTTAAAGTATGATATATATATAAGTGTAATAAAGTACTAGAAATAATAAAGTGTGAGTGTGTATATGAGTAAGAAATGACAGAATACCAGCGGCGAATTAGCTCGAGTGGGAGGCTCGTACACGCTCATATTTTACGTTGCTTTCAGTTTTTTTTTTTAGTATGGATTCCAAACTACTTGGAAATCATTGAATAGTGTTTCTAGTGATAATATCTGGCAGTGGTATTCAGATTAGGGGATGTAGGGAAGTTTAAAGCGGAGACTTAGTTACCCAACTTCAGAAGTCTCCGAAAGTCCTACGGTAGTTGACGAGTGCTAAAAAAAAATCCCAGGAGAAAGCTGAAGGTATGTGCCATATGCATATGTAATTATAATATTCTAGGACTAATAACTGATTTTTGGCAAATATTTTTAAAAAGCCAGTCAGAGCGTGAATATCCCCACGGGAATGGCACGGTGAACCTCCGACAACCCCGCGGTGTCGGGGTTAAGAGACTGAACAGAGAGGCTGCCAGAGATCGAGCAAGATAAAGAGCCGCCATTAGATGACCAAAGCCGATGCATGCAAGCATGTTGGAGCCTTCAAAAACGAAAACGATATTTATATATACTGTATATACAGCAAACCCTCAAATCAATGGACTAATAGGGGGAATGAGTGCCCGAAGCTTGAAATAGTCCGCTGCTTGAAAATGAAGGGAAGAATAGTCTAAAATTCGAAAAATAGCAAGAGAAATACGATGGTATCGAAGATGAGGTGAAAACGATATTTATATATACTGTATATACAGCAAACCTTCAAATCAATGGACTAATAGGGGGAATGAGTGCCGGAAGCTTGAAATAGTCCGCTGCTTGAAAATGAAGGGAAGAATAGTCTAAAATTTGAAAAATAGCAAGAGAAATACGATGGTATCGAAGATGAGGTGCAGCAACGTTATCGCTGACTAGTTTACCTCACAATACCCCATTTTCTATGGACCCATTATATTACTTGTGCAGTACAGTACAGCACTGTGTTACAGTAATTTTTTATGTTCAACTACAGTATCACTTATTTTTGTACCTGTAAAGAGAAATACTGTATGTAGTTACACGTGAAAAAAGATGAACACTCATGACCACTAATTTCTGCCTAGGGGCACCCCTTTTCTTGCCCTGTATACCCAGGGAAGAGGAGGAGGGGGGGGGTACAAAACGAGCTCCACCCGCCTCTACGCCAGCTCCCAACCCTCTTCCATACCCCTACCATCCCCGACCCCACCCATCATTCTTACCTGGTAGTTACATCCCAAGCTGATCTCAAGCTTAACGCTCTTGGTCCCACTGCTAGTACAAACACAGAACACTAGGATATGTTAAAAATACAGGATATAACTATCAACACTGAAGCAAGAAATTAATGCATTATGACGTTGACAGTAAAACGAAAATGTTATCAACAGCCACCTCAGGTCTCATGTGTTGGGTGCACTGCTTTGGAGAGAGACACACACACATACATACATACACACACACACACTGACAGACAGACAGACAGACAGACAGACAGACACACAAGCAGCCAGAGCAAATGGACGTGTCTCGAGCCACCTTTCAACGAACTCAGCAACCTTAAATAGTTTTCAGGAATTGTCCTGTCTCCTTCAGTCTTGTTTAAAATTTGAAGTATTGCAAGTTATTATAGTCTACCAAAAACGTAAAGAGCTACTGTCAGTAGGTATACATGAACGTTTTGTAGGAATCTTGGGAACAGCTGTTCAGTTTAGTACTGCAACCGACCTCAAACATGGCCAACAATGTAAACACTGGAGGACTGGAATTTTCAGGTTTTGACAGTGAAACAAATGTTATTGATTTAGTCAAAATGTTGATTATGAGAATTAGTGAACTAGAAAAGAAAGTGAAGGATCTAGTATCAAGAAACATGCCTGAAAATACCGAAAATACTATACAGAATTTGATACACACCAGTGAGACAGCGAACCAGGAGATCAAAAATTTGAAACAAGAAAATATTGAATTAAGGAGAAAACTAGAACAGAGCAGCAACAAAACTGAGAAGGTAAGTAGTGTGTTAGAAGAGCAAAGTGGGCACATGTGGAAGAAGAACAGAAAGAAGTGGTCAAATTAAGAGAAATTATTCAGGATGAAAGGGAAATGAACAAGAACGGAAGAAAAAGTAGTGAAAACATTGAATTAAAAAAGAGAACATAGTGAAACAGTAAAAAGGAACAGATGTGTCGTAATATTTGGAAACAGGGAGGAGGACGAAAAGGTTAGGTCTGTGAGACTCAAGAGAGACTCGAATCAAGTGAGGAAAATACAGTATTGGGCAAGATCGATCCCGAAGAGAACAAGTGGGAAAAAGAAAATGAGGAAGTAAGGAGGATAGGGCCATATAAGAAAGGGGAAACAAGACCAGTTAGAGTTGTCATCAGAAAGTGTAGTAAATGATATACGTAAGGTGACCTGGAAACTAAGTAAAGAGGAAGGGATGGAAAATATTATAGTAAGAAAAGATTTGAATCAAGAAGAAAGTTTTAAAATCTTTGAAGTACCAAAAGAAAAAATGACAGAAGGACAGAGGAAGAACAAAAAACTTTTTTTGGAAAGTGACAAATATGAAAGTAAGGAAGTGGTATGTGAGGAATTAGAAGTGAAGGAAACAAAGGGGAAGGATAGGAATATGAAAAAGAGAAGAACGAGTAATGATTAAAACAGTGCAGTAAATCTGAGTATCATGTACAGTAATGTAGATGGATTAATATCTAAGAAAGGGGAAATTGGAGACTATATAAATGAAAATAAGCCTGAAATTGTTTGCTTGGTGGAGACTAAATTGCCTCGAGATGTCGATACAAAATTATTTGGATGGAACAATTATAACATTTGGAGGAAGGACAGAAAGGGTAAGTTTGGGGGAGGTATAATGATATTAACCCGTAAAGACATAAGAGCAAAGAATGTAGAAATTGAAAACACCATGGCTGAACTTTTGGGAATTGAAATAGAGGACAGTTATGGAGAAAAAATAGACGTAGCTAACAGTATTTTATATGCCCCCCAAAACTAGGGAGGGCATAGACAAAGGAAGATTACGAACAGTTAATAAGTGAATCCATTATTAGGCTAAAAATGTTAACTGAACGAAGAAATAGAATAATAGTAATCGGAGATTTTAACTATAGAGAAGTTGATTGGGAAAGTATGGATGCTGGGAATAATGAAGAATCATGAGGAAATAAATTAATGGAATTGGTGATTGAAAACATGTTAACCCAATTGATTAAAGAAAATACAAGAATTAGGGGTGATGACGAACCATAGAGGCTCGATCTAGTATTCACAAAGGACCCAAATGATATGAGCAACCTAACCTACCAATGCCCCTCTGGTGAAAGTGATCATCTGGTAATTGAGATGGAAGTGGCAGGAGTAAGGGGAGAAGAAAGAGATGAGAAACAAAGAGAAAATAGATACAATTATGGGAATGCAAACTTTGCTTCCCTGAAGAACTTTTTCCAAAATGTAGACTGGAGTAAAATGAATACGATCACAAATGTTAATGAGAAATATGAGTTTTTGATAGAAGTATAAAAATGGTAGATTACTAGTGGAGAAGGGAGAAAAAGTAAACAGATGGAGAGAACACTTTAATGAACTGTTGAACATAGAAAATGAAAGTAATGCAAGTATAAGTGGCTGGGGAATGGCGGGGAGAAGGAGGGTTGTGAGAAGAGAGGAAGAAATCAGTAGGATGGAAGTGGTGGAAGCAATGAAGAAAGTTAAAATGGGGAAAGCCTCAGGAATTGATGGAGTGTGTGGTGAAATGCTGAAGCATGGGGGAGAGATAGTAATAGAACGGATGTGGAAGGTGTGCAGATTGGCTTGGGAGGAAGTTAGAGTCCCGGAGGATTGGAAGTCAGGAATAAAATATTCCTCTGTACAAAGGAAAAGGGGAAAAAACAGTGTGTGGTAATCATAGGGGCATTTGCCTTCTCAGTGTAATAAGAAAAGTATATGGTAGGATACTTACTGACAGAGTTAGGGAAATTACAGAGGAATTAGTTGGAGAAGAACAAGGAGGTTTTAGGAAGGGAAGAGGTTGTGTAGACCAGATATTTATTCTTATATCCTTAGTGGAAAAGTTTCTAGAGAAGGGCAAGAAGATGTATGCAGCCTTCATGGATCTGGAGAAAACATATGACAGGGTCGATAGACAAGGATTGTGGAAGGTATTAAGAATATATGGAGTGGATGGGAAGTTGTTGAAGGCAATGAAGAGTATGTATGAGGGTGCTAAGGCTGCAGTGCGTGTGGATGGCAAACTAAGTGAATCTTTCCATTTGAAGGTTGGATTGAAACAAGGATGTGTCATGTCTCCATGGTTGTTCAATCTGTACATGGATGGGGTTATAAAAGAGATACAAGGTCGGGCAGTGGATGTTGGAGCGGCCCTAGTGAGAGAGGGCAGTGTTTGGAAACTCCCTGTACTGTTGTTTGCAGATGATACTGTGTTGTTGAGTGAGGACGAAGGGGAGCTGCAAGGCTTGGTAGATTTGTTTGGGAGAGTGTGTAAGAAACGGAATCTAAAGGTGAATGTAGGGAAGAGTAAAGTGATGGTCTTTGAAGGAAGTGAAGCCAGTGAATGTACAGTGATACTGGATAGGAAGGATATGGAGAATGTGAGTGAATTTAAGTACTTGGGCAGTGTGATGAGTAAGGATGGAAGTCTGGAGGGTGAAGTGCTCGAAAGGGTGCAGCAGGGAAGGAAGGTTGCTGGTTCGTTGAAAGCAGTGATAAGAAACAGGGAGGTGAGCATGGAAGTGAAAAAGTTGTTACATGACAGTATTGTGATACAAACTCTAACATATGGAAGTGTAGCTTGGACCCTGTTGGAAGGACAGAAGTCAAGAGTGAGAGCAGTGGAAATGAGTTATTTGAGAGGAGCATGTGGAGTCACATGGAGAGACAGACTAACAAATGAGGAAGTGAAGGAGCGTTGTGGTGTGGTTGTGGACGTGATGGGAACCGTTAGGAGAAACACGTTAAGGTGGTTTGGGCATGTAGAGAGGATGGAGAGTGAAAGACTGACGAGGAGAGTGTATGTGAGTGAGGTGGAGGGGGCAAGAGGGAGGGGGAGGCCAAGGATGAGATGGAGGGATGGAGTGGAGAGGTATATGAGAGAGGGGTGTGTGAGTTGGGAGCGTGGTAGTGAAATGGCAGGGGACAGAGTGACATGGAGGTGATTTGTTTGTGGCCACCCCGTGCGGGATTGAGGCGTCTGGCAATAGATAGATAGAAGTATATAAAACAGGAGTTACTAAGTATGTCCCAAAATTATCTGCAACTATGGAAAGGAAGAAAGAATGGTTTAACAACAGGTGGTGGATGGCACAAGAGGCAAGAAAAAAAGCATGGAATAAAGTGAGAAGAAGGTATAGTGAAAGGGCTTGGGAGGAGTAACAGCAGGTAAGAAATGATTATGTAAGGGTGTGGAGAGTAGAGGAAATACAAAAAAGATATTGTATCTAAATGTAAAAATGAGCCAAAACTATTTTATAAGTTTGTAAATGGTACAATGAAAGTTAAGGACAGTATAATACGACTGACGGATGGAGATGAAACATACGAAAGAGAGGAAGAATTGTGTGAAATTATGAACAACAAGCTGCAGTCAGTTTATGTATTGGAAGAGGAATTTAGGAAGCCTGAAATGGAACCGAGGCTGACGGGAATGGCAGAAATTACAGTTGACGTGAATGAGGTGCTACAGCTGATGAGGGATTTTGATGTGAGAAAAGCAATGGGACCATATGGAGTGGCTGGATGGATCCTAAAGGAATGTGCAGACCAGTTAGTGTGGCCTGTTTATGTCATAATTAAGACCTCACTGGAAAATGGACAGTTACTTAAAGATTGGAAAAGAGCAAGTACAGTAATCTTCCCACTATCCAACGTAAAAGAGCCAAAGGCATGACCGGAAAGTGGTCTTGTCCGGATAGTGGCCCTGAAGCTCCAGCACTGGTCATTCATGACCCTAACCTAACCTAACCTAAATCAGAAAAAACCACCTACCTACCTCCCTACCGGACATGCATAGCACTTATTTAAGACCCCATTCACATAAATAATGGGCACAAAGCATGAATTAATCGAATTTTAACCCCAAAATGATGAATTTGAGGTATCTAAGGCATACGTGTTCACGAGTTGGCAGGTTAGTGTAAGTATCGGACGTGGCTATCACTATGAAAATCATTTCTCACATCTTATGCACTAAAATATGGGATTCAATGCATCAAACAAATAAACTGTTGTCACAAAATTATGATTTAGAGGTGAGTAGGGCAAAAATATTCACCAGTTGACTAGATAGTCAATGTATGTAAGTGACATGGTAATCACAGAGAAAATCACTTCTTTCACAGCCTGTGCACTCAAATATGGGACACAAAGCATGAAGTAAATAAAATGTAACCAGAAAAATTATGATTTAGAGGTGTGTAGGGCAAAAATGTTCACCAGTTGGCTCACCTTTTTCACAGCCTGTGCACTCAAATATGGGACACAAAGCATGAAGTACATAAAATGTAACAAGAGAATGAGGATTTAGAAGTGATTATGGAAAAATATTTAGCAGATGACAGTGTACTTACATGTCCATAATGGTTGTTAACGAACATTACCCCCACCTCTAAGGTTTTTACAGTGGTCATAATTGATCTTGAAGCATGTCCAGTAATCCAGTGTTTAACTACACTTAATCCTTAGCTCTGTGAATTATGATTGTTTAACCTGTCATGTCCCGACCGATTTCCAACCAACGATACCCCAAAATCCCGAGCATTTTTGGACATTTTTATTGGCTCAAACCTTCACTTTTGGCGAGAAACATCGAAAAGTCATACAGAAATAGCGATCCTGTGCTTAAAAATGTTGATACAGGTGTCATGCAACCTTATGTTTTCCTTCTTTTTGAGGGTACCTGGCTAAAGAAAACAAACTATGGAAGGGTTAACTGATTCAAGCCACTTTCAATTACGTATTTAAGTAATCCCTCCACTATCCGACGTAATAGAGCCAAAGGCATGTCCGGATAGTGGTCTTGTCCGGATATTGGCCCTGAAGCTCCAGCACTGGTCATTCATGACCCTAACCTAACCTAAATCAGAAAACCACCTACCTACCTCCCTACCGGACATGCATAGCACTTATTTAAGTCCCCTTTCACATAAATAATGCACACAAAGCATGAATTAACTGAATTTTAACCAAAAAATGATGATTTAGAGGTGAGTAAGGCATACGTTCTCACAACTTGCCAGCAAGTGTAAGTGGCATAGGTTCTCACAACTTGCCAGCAAGTGTAAGTAAGTAAGTATCAGACATGGAAAAAACTATGAAAATCACCCTTTCTCACACCATATGCATTAAATAATGGACACAAAGCATGAATTCATTGAATTTTAACCCAAAAATGATGATTTTGAGGTAAGTAAGGCATAGATGTTCATGAGTTGGCAGCTTAGTGTAAATAAGTATCGGACGAGCAAATAACTATGAAAATCATCATTTCTCACATCTTATGCACTAAAATATGGGATACAAAGCATCAAATAAATAAATTGTTACCAGAAAAAGAGTTAGGTATGGCAAAGGTGTTCACTGTTCACCAACAGCACCAGTCATTCTTGACACTAACCTAACCTAACCTAAATCAGAAAACCACCTACCTACCTCCCTCCCGGACACGCATAGCACTTAAGACCCCATTGACATAAATAATTGGCACAAAGCATGAATTAATCGAATTTTAACCCAAAAATGATGAATTTGAGGTAAGTAAGGCAGGGGTGTTCACGAGTTGGCAGGTTAGTGTAAGTAAGTATCGGACGTGGCTATCACTATGAAAATCATCATTTCTCATATCTTATGCACTAAAATATGGGATATAAAGCATCAAATAAATAAATTGTTACCAGAAAAAGAGTTAGGTATGGCACAGGTGTTCACTGTTCACCAACAGCACCGGTCATTCTTGACCCAAACCTAACCTAACCTAAATCAGAAAACCACCTACCTACCTCCCTCCTGGACATGCACAGCACTTAAGACCCCATTCACATAAATAATTGGCACAAAGCATGAATTAATCAAATTTTAACCCAAAAATGATGAATTTGAGTTGAGTAAGGCAGTTCATGAGTTAGCAGCTTAGTGTGAGTAAGTGTCGGATGTGGCTATCACTATGAAAATCATCATTTCTCATATCTTATGCACTAAAATATGGGATACAAAGCATCAAATAAATAAATTGTTACCAGAAAAAGAGTTAGGTATGGCAAAGGTGCCCCAAAATGATGAATTTGAGGTGAGTAAGGCAGGGGTGTTCACAAGTTGGCAGCTTAGTATAAGTAAGTATCGGACGTGGCTATCACTATGAAAATCATCATTTCTCATATCTTATGCACTAAAATATGGGTTACAAAGCATCAAATAAATAAATTGTTACCAAAAAAAGAGTTGTATGGCAAAGGTGTTCACTGCTCACCAACAGCACCGGTCTTTCTTGACCCTAACCTAACCTAACCTAAATCAGAAAACCACCTACATACCTCCCTCTTGGACATGCACAGCACTTAATTAAGACCCCATTCACATAAATAATTGGCACAAAGCATGAATTAATCAAATCTTAACCCAAAAATGATGATTTTGAGGTGAGTAAGGCAAACATGATTATTACTGAGAAAATCACCTTTTCACAGCCTATGCAGTCCAATATGGGACACAAAGCATGAAGTAAATAAAATGTAACCAGAAAAATTATGATTTAGAGGTGTGTGGGGCAAAAATGTTCACCAGTTGACTAGATAGTGAACGTATGTAAGAGATGGTAATCACCGAGAAAATCACCTCTTCCACAGCCTGTGCACTCAAATATGGGACACAAAGCATGAAGTAAATAAAATGTAACCAGAGAATGAGGATTTAGAAGTGATTATGGAAAATATTTAGCAGTTGACAATGTTTACTTACAGTCCATGATTGTTGTTTACCCCCATCTCTAAGGTTTTTACAGTGGTCATAATTGCTCTTGAAGCATGTCCAGTAATCCAGTGTTTAACTACACTTAATCCTGAGCACTGTGACTTTTGATTATTTAAACAAGAACGAAAATACCGCAAACGATCGGACAGGCATCCACTGTTCACGGGAGTTGAGACAGAACTAGTAGGAGGGAGATTGAGTGGGAAGGGAGCTAGTCGGCGCGGGCGGGAAATTCAAGCTGACTGGGTCGGGTTTTTTTTTGGGGGGGGGGGGCAGCCATTAGCCCATGATGTCTGAATAGTGATGTATCCGGAAGTGGACGTCCAGATAGTAGAGAGATTACTGTATTTATGTATTTGGTACGAATTTATGTGTAGTAACAGACTATATTGGTTTTCACACATTTATATAGACAATAGAAGCATTCTTCAGTCACCAAACACATCCACATATGGCACCTTCCTTTATGACATTACCACCTCATCACTGATTGTTTCTTGCTCTAGCTGCTTTATTTCTTTGTCCTCCACCTCAGGAATCACTTTCACCATGAATTTCGTCACTGGAGAGACCGTGGGGCAACATACCTTTACTGGCCAGCTTACTGCTAACAGGTGAATTGCCCAGTGTGGGGGGGAGAGGGGAGGGGGGTTAGGTGGGGTCAAGCAGTATCCCTGCTTGACAGCAGGTAGAGGAAGGTCTCCCACATATGCCTAGCAAAAATCACCTATGAAACTTGAAAATTGTGCAAATTAAGACCATTGCAATTGCGCGACGTACCCATACATCAATGGGTGTAGCTGTGACAAAACATCGCGACATACCCATACGTCGATGGGATTCCTTGGGTTAAACAAGAATGAAAATACCGCAAACGATCTGACAACCGTCCACTCTTCACGGGGGTTGAGAGAAAGCTAACAGGAGGGGGAGAGCACGGGAAGGAAGCTGGTCAGTGCGTGCGGGAAATTCAAATTGATGCGGTCGAAAAAAATCGGATTTTTTTTTCTTTTTTCTTTTTGCAATTTTTGGGCATTTTGGGGTTTCAACCATCAAGTTACGATGTCCGAACAGTGAGGTAACCGGATAGTGGTTGTCCGGAAAGTGGAGAGATTACTGTACTGTGCCAATCTTCAAGCGAGGAGATAGGGAGGATCCACTTAATTACAGACCTGTGTCACTTACTAGTACTGTTTGTAAAATCTGTGAGAAAATTATAAGAAAAAGATGGATAAAGTATTTAGAAGAAAATGAAGTGATAACACCAAGACAGTTTCATTTTAGGGAAGGAAGATCATGTGTTACTAACCTATTAAGTTTCTACAGTAGAGTAATAGATGTCATACAGGAGAGAGAGGGATGGGCAGACTGTGTCTATCAGGATCTCAAGAATGCATCTGACAGGGTGCCCTATAATTATTGTGGAAGTTGAGTACCTTTGGAGGGGTGCATGGGAAACTATTAAAGTGGATGGGAGATTATTTGACAGGAAGACAAATGAGAACAGTTATAAGAGACAAGGTTTCACAATAGAGAAATGTGACTAGTGGAGTACCCCAGGGCTCTGTCCTAGCCCCGTTAATGTTTCTGATATACGTAAATGATTTGCCAGAGAGTCTGAATAGTTACATGGGTTTGTTTGCAGATGATGCTAAAATCATGAAACAAATTAAATGTATTTGTAGTTGTAAAGAACTGCAAGAGGACTAGGACAAACTCCACAGCTAGAGCCAGACTTGGAAAATGAATTTTAATGCCAAGAAGTATCATGTATTAGAAATGGGAATAAGTGAAAGAAGACCGTACTGGACATATAAAATGGGCAATGAGATTATTAGTAAAAGAAAGGATGCAAAAGACTTGGTAGTGATTATTCGGGATGACTTGTCACCAGAAAAGCATATAACAAAAATCATTGAAGGAACTTATAGATTACTGACAAACATGAGAGTGGCTTTTAATTATATGGATGAGGAAATGTTGAGGGAGTTGATAGTGACCATGATAAGACCAAGACTAGAGTATGCAGCTGTGGTATTATCAACTCATTTGAAGAAGCAGATTGATAAACTACAGAGGGTTCAACGGATGGCAACGAGGATGATACCATGTTTAACGGAACTCACCTACGAGGAGAGATTGGAAAAACTGAAGCAACCAACACTACACACGAGATGGGAAAGAGGTGACTTGATCACGATATTCAGAAATGTAAGAGAATTGGAAAGGGTGAATAGAGAGGATCCTTTTGTGTTGGATGATGGAAGAACAAAAGGTCATGGCTTCAAGCTGAGGAAAAGTAGATGTCTTAATTATCTCAAAAGGTTCAGTTTCCCGAACAGAAGCATAAGTATTTGGAATGACTTAGACGAAGAGATGGTGCAGAAGAAAAACATTCATGTATTTGAAACTAGATTAGATGAATGTAGATATGGAGACAGGACAACAAAGGCTTAGCTCAATTCCTGAATACTACAAATAGGTAAATACAGTATACACACACACACAAACAAACAAAAACATGCACACATGGACAACAAGACAGACAGACACACACACACACGGTCGGGTCGCTGAGAGAGGAGCTGCTCCTGGATCGAGGGGAAATAATCGCTGAATCAGCGGCGAAAAGAAGACCAACCTATTGTGATTATGTGGTTGAGAGCGTGAGTGGTGGTCCCGTCGGATATTAGTTTAAAAAAAACGAAAGTTTTGGCCATAAAAAACAAGATATAGCGAAAAAAAGAAGTCTCCATATGTCTGAATCATGACGGAGAGAGACGGAAGATTGTTTACATCTGGCAAGGGGGAATTTGGGGCTTCACCGATGTTTATGTAAATAACGGAAGTGATAAGCTGAACCAAACAAGAATAGCAGGAGTAGAGAAAACAGCGGAAAGGAAGGTCCAGGAGTTAAAAAAGGTATGGGAAGTATTTAGACAGCTGCAGGAACGGACCTTAGGGCAAGAGAGAGAGAGAGAGATTAAAGTCCTACAGAATAAACTGGAAAAAGTTTGCACACGTAGTGATGAGCAAGAAAAAGAAGTTACAGAATTGAAGGTGAGTAACGAATCTGCATCAAATGAAATAAAACAGCTCAAGAGGGAGAATAAGAGGTTGGAAGAAGAAAGGGACAGAATGAAAAGTAAACTAGATGAGTACGCATCAAAATCGAGGATGCATGATGAGCATATTAAGGAACTCAAGGAGCAACATAAGGGGTGGAAGAAAATACAGGAGGAAGGAAATGTAAATTTGAAGGAGATCATTGAACAACAAAGCAAGGAAAAAGTGGAGAAGGAAGTGGTTAGGGTACTAAGAGGTAGAGAATCTTTGGTCAGGGATGTAGCAGACAAGAAAAAATGTGCGATAATCTCAGGAATAAAAGAAAAACGTATGACAGCAAGATCCGAAAGAGAGAGAGAGAGAGAGAGAACTGCGCAAGGCTAAAGAAATAATATCAGTGGTTATGGAGGGTAACAATGAAGCCCAGAAAGAGATTGAAGAAGTGTTTAGGTTAGGAAAGTACGAGGAAGGTGGGGCAGGGCCACTGAAAGTAAAGTTTCAGTCCCAGGTAATGGTGAATGAAATCATAAATAGAATGTGGAAATTGTCTGATAAAGTGGGGTTTAAAAATGTTTGGATAAGAAGGGATGCAAACGAAGAAGAAAGAGCTAAATTAAAGGAGTTAGTAAAGGAAGCAAAGATAAAAAACGAACAGTGAACGGAGAAAGAGAAGACAGAGTTCTATTGGAGGGTTATGGACCAGAAATTGAGAAAGTGGTACCGATGGAGGGAAGGAGAGAAGAGAGTATAAAAAATGATGAAAAAAGTTTGAAAGTGGTGTACACAAACACTGATGGACTAATATCGGCAAGGTTAGAAATCAATGATTTTTTGAAGGTACACGAACCTGATGTTATGTGCTTTGTAGAGACTAAATTGAAAGATACTGATATTCATATGGGAGATGGGAAATACAAATTATGGAGAAGAGACAGAAAAAAAAAAACAGGAGGAGGAGTGATAATAGCAGTGAAGGACAACATAAATGTAGATACTGTGGAAATGGCAGAGGGTAGGGCCGAAGCAATAAATATGAAATTAGAAACTGGGGAGAATGATAAGAGAGATATGGCAGTGGTATATATTCCCACCGAAGACAAGAGCATGGAATGACGATAAATACCTACCAGGAGATGTTGTCAGACATGGTTAGTTATCTACAGAAAGTTATTCAAAAGAGCAACAATATAATCCTAATGGGTGACTTTAATTGTAAAGAGGTGAACCGGGAGGAATGGGACTCAGGAGGCAGCGAAGATTCATGGGGTACTAAATTGTTAAATACAGCAATGAATAATGTAATGACGCAGTGGGTCAAAGAAGAGACACAATTCCGAGGTGATGACACACCAGCAAGATTAGATTTGCTACTATCCAAAGAACCTGATGTAACTGAATCTTTGAAATATCTGTGTCCTATAGGAAAAAATGATCATGTGGTCATTGAATTCCAGACGATAATAGGGAACGTGGTGCCAAGAGATGAGCTTTATAGGCAAGGAAGATACAGCTTTGGGAAAGCAAACTTTGCAGAATTGAGAAAATTTTTCGAAAATGCGGATTGGAGAAAATTCAGAGAGACAAAAGAGATACAGAGGAAGTGGGATATCTTTTTAGACCTCTATAATTTGGGAGTGGAAAAATATGTGCCAAGAGTAAGGTGGAAAGAAAACAGGAAAAAGGAGTGGTTTAACAGAAGGTGTATGACAGCAAAAAAAGAGAGGGACATGGCATGGAACAAATGGAGAAAGAGAGGTACTAACAGAACAAAGGAAGAATATAAAAGAACTAGAAATGAATATACAAGAATACGTAGAGAGGAAGAAAGGAACTTTGAAAAAGGTATAATTGACAAATGTAAGGACGAACCCAAATTGTTTTATAGATTTGTTAATGGCAAATTGAAGCAAAAGGAAGGAATCACCAAACTGAAAGTAGAAGGAAAGGTCTACAAGGATGCGGTAATGCAAGCTGAAATAATGAACAAATGTTTCCAATCGGTTTTCACTAAGGAAAGGGAGTTTGTGGAAGGGGAGGGAGTGATTAGAAATGTAGTGATAAAAGATATAAAAGTGGAAGTGCGGGAAGTGTATAAATTACAGGAAACTCAAGATGTAAGGAAAGCCCCAGGGCCAGATGGAATCTCTAATTGGGTACTGAAGGAATGCAGAGAACAACTGGCAGATAAGATTCACAGTTTAATTGTGTGTTCACTGGAAGAGGGGAAAGTGCCTCGGGAATGGAAGAGGGCAAATGTGGTACCAATCTATAAGGGAGGAAACAAGGAAGAACCCCTGAATTATAGACCAGTGTCTCTAACCAGCATGGTCGTGAAATTGTGTGAGAGAATCCTGAAAGATAGATGGATAAAATATCTGGAGGGGATGAATATTCTGACTGAAAGTCAGTTTGGATTCAGAAGTGGGAAGTCATGTGTTTCCAACTTATTGAGCTTTTACTCAAGGGCGATTGATGTGCTACAGGAGAGAGACGGTTGGGTGGATTGTGTGTATTTAGATCTGGAGAAGGCTTTCGACAAGGTACCCCACAAGAGACTAATATGGAAATTAGAGCATATCGGAGGACTGAAGGGAAGCCTCCTGGAATGGATGAGAGACTTTTTGAGTGACAGACAAATGAGGACAGTAATAAAGGACAGGACATCTGGATGGAGGGAAGTAACAAGTGGTGTCCCACAGGGCTCGGTGTTGGCACCAGTAATGTTCCTGATTTACATAAATGATCTGGTAGATGGAGTGAACAGTTACGCAAGTCTGTTTGCTGATGATGCAAAAATCTTGAGAAAGGTAGAGGTTGAAGAGGACTGTAAAATGCTACAGGAGGATCTGGATAGGATGCATGATTGGAGCCTGATGTGGGAAATGAAATTCAACGCAAAAAAATGTAAAATATTGGAAATGGGTAAAAGTACCAAGAGGCCATCACTGAATTATTTGATGGGTAATGAACCAATTAGAAAAGCGAGAGAAGAGAAAGATTTGGGAGTGCTGGTCCAGGATAGTTTGTCACCTGAAAAGCACATAAATAAGATAGTTAGAGAGACAGATAAACTCTTGACCAATATAAGAGTGGCATTTCATTACATGGATGAGGAGATGATGAAAAAATTGATAGTGGCCATGATCCGCCCCAGGTTAGGATATGCAGCAGTAGTGTGGTCCCCACACAAAAAGAAAGATATAACCAAGATTGAGAGAATACAAAGAACAGCAACCAAGATGGTCCCCAGTCTGGCAAATTTGTCGTACAGAGAGAGGCTGGAAAGGCTGGATTTGCCTTCGTTATAGGAAAGGAGAGAGAGGGGCGACATGATTGCAGTGTTCAGGACCATGATAGGAGTAGATAAAACTGAGAGAGAAAATCTGTTTGTGTGGGATGAGAGGGTAACAAGGGGACACGGAATGAAACTAAAGAAGCCAAGCTGCTTGAAGGACAACAAGAAATATAGTTTTCCTTATAGATGCATAGACCTGTGAAATAGCCTGGACAAAGAGATCGTCCAGTCTAAAAACTTAAATGAGTTTAAAGCAAAATTTGACTTATTGAGAAACAGAGATGGGACCCCACGAGCGTAGCTCATTTCCTGTATATCACAATTAGGTAAATACACACACACACACACTGACAGACAGACAGACAGACACACATTGACAGACAGACACAAATAAAAACATGCACACTGACTGACAGACAGACAGACAGACACACTGACAGATAGACATAAACATACACAAAAACATATGCACATACTGAGACAGACAGACAGACAGATAGACATATACACACACACACACACACACACACACACACAGATATGTACGCACGCAAGCACCCAACGCATGAGGCCTGGCATGGCCGTTGTCAGCGTTTTTGTTTTACTGTCATTATAATGCATTAATAACCCCTGTGGCGGAGGGGGGACATAATCTGCTGCACTATGGGGTGGTACTACTACTCTGCGACCAGATTGTGTTAGGAAGAATTCCGCCATCGTATTCCCTGCGTGTCGTAAAAGGTGACTAAAGGGGGCGGGGTGAGGGGACTAGGGACCCCCTCCTCTGTTTTTTAGTTCCTAAAAAGAGACAGGCCAGAGAAAGGGATGGGGGATCGAGTTATCCCCGTACCCTGAAGGTTGGGTCTATGAAAGTGTGTGGTTGTAGTACGACTGAGGCTAAAAGGGAGGAGACTGGGAGAATGTTTGTGAGAAGAAAGTTGGATGTGTTAGCTCTGAGTGAAACAAAGATGAAAGGGAAAGGTGAGTCTACATTTGGAAGTGTGAATGGAAGATTGTCAGGTGTTGATAGAGGAAGGGCAAGAGAAGGTGTGGCCTTGTTAGTGAGCCCGGAAGTAGAGCAGTGTGTGATTGAATGGAAAGAGGTGTCATCGAGACTGATGTGGGTGAAAGCAAAATTTGAACGTGAGTTGTGGGTTTTTGTGAGTGCATATGGGCCTGGTAGTGAAAGGGATGAAGAAGAGAAGGAGTGTTTCTGGAATGATGTTGATGAATGTTTGCAGAGCTTTGGAGCGAATGTGAATGTGGCAATGATGGGGGATCTGAATGCTAGAGTGGGAAATGTAGCAGCTGAAGGTGTAGTTGGTATGCATGGTGTGCCTGGAAGAAATGAAAATGGAGAACGAATGATAGGTGTGTGTGCGTTGAGCGAGAGATGGTGATTGGGAATACCTTGTTTGAGAAGAAAGATATTTATAAGTATACATGGGTGAGACAGGAGGGTGGAAGGGTTGTTGACAGAGCAGTGATGGACTATGTGGTTGTTTCCAGGAATGTAACAGGAAGATTGTTGGATGTGAGAGTTTTGAGAGGGAAGGGTGGAGGTATGTATGACCACTACCTGGTGGAGGGAAAGTTGAGAGTAGGTAAGAGATGGGTGAGAGCTAGGAGAGTTATGTGTGGCAGGGAGGTTTTGAAAGTAAGTGAGTTAGATAAAAGAGAGAAAATGATAGAGTATCAGGAGAAATTGAGAGATCAGTGGTATGCAGTGAAAGATCAGGAGACTGGCAGTGTGGAGGAGGAATGGCAGTTGTTTAAGAGTGCTGTGGTGGGGCATGCAGAAGAGGTGTGTGGTGTGAGACGAGTGGGTGGTGGTGTAAGAAAGGGAAGTGAATGGTGGTGCGAGGAAGTAAGTATGGCTGTGGGTGAGAAGAGACATGCATATGAAGTGTGGTTGCAGAAGAAGGATGAGGTGTCATATGAGAGGTATAAGGAAAAGAGGAATAGGGCGAGAAGGGTTGTGTGTGATGCTAAAGTGGCAGCAGATGAGAGGTGGGGTAGGAGGATGACTGAGAATTTTCAGGAGAATAAGAAAATGTTTTGGAAGGAGGTGAAAAGGGTGCGAAAGGGAGAGTCTGGGAAGGAGGAGCGAGTAAAAGCAGAGGATGGAAGGATGTTAATTGAGATGGATGCAGTAAGGAAGAGATGGGCGGAGTACTTTGAATGACTGTTGAATGTAGAGGAGGAAAGGGAGGCTGAGATTCTGGTAGATGGAAGGGTACAAGGAATAGATGTGTTGGGAGAGTTGAATGAATCTCTGATCACGATGGAGGAAGTGCAAGAGGCAGTAAAGCAGATGAAACCAGGGAAAGCTGCAGGTATGGATGGGTGTGCTGTGGAATGCCTGAAACGTGGTGAAGCGACTATTGTTGACTGGTTAGTAAGATTGTTGAATGTGTGCTTTGTGCAAGGTATGGTGCCAATTGACTGGGCAAGTGCTTGTGTGGTCCCACTGTATAAAGGTAAGGGTGATAAGTATGAATGTACTAGCTTTAGAGGTATAAGTCTGTTGAGTGTGGTGGGTAAGGTGTATGGTAGAGTGTTAATTAAGAGCGTTAGAGAGGGTACAGAGGGAGTGATTGGTGATGAGCAGTATGGCTTTAGGAGAGGGAGGGGATGTGTGGATCAGGTGTTTGCTGTGAGACAGGTGTGTGAAAAGTATTTAGCGAAAGGTAAGGATGTGTTTTGGCCATTCATGGATTTAGAGAAAGCATATGATAGAACTGATAGGGAGGCTTGGTGGAATGTTTTAAGATTGAGTGGGCTTGATGGCAGGTTACTAAAAGGAGTGAAAAGTTTTTATGTAAATAGTAGAGCGTGTGTAAGAGTGGGAAATACTGTGAGTGATTGGTTTCCCGTGAGAGTGGGGCTGCGGCAGGGATGTGTGATGTCGCCTTGGTTGTTTAATATTTATATGGATGGTGTTGTAAG
>JAGKTI010006323.1:19177-37228 GCA_018397915.1 Birgus latro
CTCTGATATTTTTTCAAAGTCCACATTTTAATATATATACAAAAAATATATGTACCAAAAAGGTATATAATAAAGACATCATAATAAGACACTGGTTTCATTCAAGCTGGAAATTTTAGGCTAAGTTAAAATTCAGAGTATAATCCCGTGCCAGACAAATAAATCTCCCAAAATGTACAGAAAAAACTCATGGCCATATTACCATAACTGAGAATGTGAAGATGTCGACAAGCTATCTATACCTATAGCCAGACCCCTTAATCCCCTAAGGGGTGGCCACAAACAAATTGGCTCCATGTCGCTCTGTCCACTGCCATTTCTCTGCCCTCCCACCAGCTTACACCCTTCTCATATACCTCCCCACTCCATCCCTCCAACGCATCACTCCCCCCCTCTCTCTCTCTCTTTCACACTCACACACACACTCACACACAGATACATTCTCCTACTTAGTCTCTCACTCTCCAATTCCCCCAACTCACACCCACTCCGTCATAGGTCTCTCTACTTCGTCCCTCCATCTCAACTTCAGTCTCAGTCTCCCTCTCCCTCTCCCCCCTCCACCTCACTCACATACACACTCTATCCCCCCCAACTTACACCACCCTCTCATACACATCTCCGCTCCATCTCATCCTCGGTCTCCTCCTCTCCACATCACTCACTCACACTCTCCTAGTTAATCTTTCACCTTCCATCCTCCCCATCTTACACCACTAACATATCTCTCTACTCCACCTCAGCTTCCATCTCATCCTGGGTCTCCCCCTCCCTCTCCCCTCCTATATCTCACTCACATATACTCTCCTAGTAAACTCCCCTTTCCATCCTCTCCATCTCATCCTGTCTCCCAATTCTTTTTGGAGCAAAAGGCAACAGAACAATACTTCCATAATTTATGACTAGACTAAGATATGGAATGCTGGCATTAGATATCTGTCTTTAAAGAAACACCTTCACTTTAAAGGTAAAGAAGGCCACAGGTTATATACAACAAGTAGTAACATTTCTCACCTTCAAGACAATTACCTTAATGAAATTAGCTTATGAACAGCTTTCTACAGTTAACATCTCTTAATTTCTTGACCATATAATAAACCGAGACATGTAGTTTAACCAAGACTAGTTGAAATTTAAATTGGTCACTTGTGGTCTGGTGAAAGTAGGCAACTACAATATATAATACATATCTGGATCTTCAGTCAGCTGTTCCTGGCCTACCCAGCCATTTTATACCCATACTTCTCTGATTATGCCAAACATAAGATGAACATAGTGGCAGCTAATTTTCAGGCAAAATTGTTCCCTAAAAGATTTTTTTTTAAATGAAAGAAAGGAGCCAAAGGCTAGAAAGTCTGCAAGATTGTTCTCTACAGTAGAAAAAAATAATTCAAGATGCTTTCTTTTTGAGATGCCTTGACACTGCATTTAAAAGATTGGAGGTCATAGGCTGCAGAAAACAGGAAAACAGCTCCAAAGCTGACCTGTTGTATATATGAAGGACTGGGAGTAATGTTGAGAGCTGCACACAAAAAGGATGAATGTTTGCTGCCTGACAGGTGCTACGCACCCACCATAGTGGCGGAGGGATGCAAGCAGACAGTCCAGATAAGCAGTGACCATCGAAATAGCAACAGAGAAGAGATAAAGACGAAACACCTGTAGTCATAGGGAATAAAAACTGGCACAGCATCACCATGTGCCACTGTAACCAAAATGTCGAAAAGTTTCATTTTTTGTCTGCACTTGGAGCATGGGTATTTTAAGCTGCAGGTCTCAGGTTATGTGTTTTGTATTTTGATTCCAAGATTTACAAAAATACTTCACCCACCAACAAAACAACTGATGTAAGATTGAGAAAAGCAAGATTAATTTTACTACCTCAAAAATATCAGAAACTCTATGACTGCCTTGTCAAAATCAAGCTGTTTTTCATATTACAAAAGTCTAAAAGGCCAAATATAGTGTACTCCACTAGATAAAGCATTATTTAACAAATATTTATATAAAACTGAATATATTTATTGCAACAAAGAAAATATTTTATGCTCATCATATAAAAATAAATATACAAGTAATGGATGTGGGATCATGATGGCCACAGTATACAAAAATCTACAAGAGTGAAGAACTGCTAAAAAATCATAGGGTCTGAGTGAATTAATGGCCAAGAGATGCTCCCACATCCACAAATACATACAGTACATACACAGATGTCCTTGTTTAAAGTCATAGGTATGGCCAAAATATATACAGTACTTGTACAACTGGCCAAGAAAATTTTGTAACCTAGTAAAGCTTTATAGGTACACTTTTCAACTTATGGAACTAGGAAAAAGGAGGAGGGGGGGGGGGGGGGGCGGGTTGCACTGTCTGCTGATCCTTAGCTATGAGGTACAAACTTGACTCCATGGTTACTTCAATTAGTTTCATATTGTATATAAAGGCTCCAACAAGCTTGCATGGATCAGTCTTGGTCAAATAATGGAAACTCTCCATGCTCCTTAATCACTAGCAGCTTTCTTGTTCAGTCCCTTATCCCTGAGGTCTCATTCTATGACTTCATTCCAGTACTTTTTTTTGGATATGCCTCTCAATCCTCAACTCTCGCACCCCTCACCCTCCACACCCACTTGTCATTTTCCATCCTCTCCACATGCCCAAACCATCTTAATCTAACCCTTCTCATCACAACACTAAAATATTCAAGTCCCATCCTTCCTCTGAACTCACAATCCCAACCACCCCCACCCAAGCCTGTCATTCAGCAATGCACTACACATTTTCTGAATTAATCATTGTCATTTCTGAATTAGAGCCTATGAACATCCACTTTCTTTACTGCCCAGGTCTTACTACCATACAGCATTAAACTCCTGACATGCCACATACTCTTTTCACAGAGATCCCTCTCAGTGTCAGGAGGGGCAACAGCTCCCTTAACTTCCTCTATCCACTCCTCACCATAGTTGCAGTCCTACCTCCAGCACATAACATGTCCCCCAAACAACAACAAAATTTCCATTCAAAAGATTCTCCAGGAAAGTCAATTCTTTTATGCCGGACAATCTCTACATGCTCTCTGAGAAGTCGCACACACCAACTCAGCATTCTTCAGCCTACCTCTAATACCACTACATCTCTTATGCACCCACTTGCCACAAATGCTGCACAAGATGGATATACTTCCCACATCCATATGGCAAACTGCACAAGGCCACTCTCCCTCTGCTTGGACAGTACTGCCACCAGCCCATGATGTTATCACTTTTGTATACCAGTCACATCAACCCTTCAATCTGACTGCACACTGCCATCAGTTGAGACGAAAGGGGATAGGGATCTGTCCAGTTTGAAAACATGCTAGTGATTAAACTTTTCAGGCACTTTGAAAGGGTTACCTTCATGGGATAGCACTGATATAATCTGGGTGGCTCCACAGTCCTATTAAACAAAACTACTCTCACCTCCCTCCTTATCCTCCAAAAAGGTAATTTTCAACTACAGAAGAAGAAGAAGAAGAAGAACAATAGGTACCTAGTGCCAAAATCCAGCACAAAGCCAGATCATCGGCTACAAGTTATGTATGCTGGTCGGGCCGGAAATACAGACACAGCATTATGAAGAAATTGGGTCAATGGAAAAAGTATATCATATCACAGATGGGGTTAGTGACGTCAGGAACGGAGCTAGATGTCGGAAAGAAGACCAATAGAGGTAAGGAAGGACATAATATTATGACAGGAAAAATATGATGATTCTCGGAGAAAATCTGAAAGGAGGGGAGGACGCTGGAGGGAAGACAAAAAAGGAAAGAAAATACGTCGCTGTACAGTGTAAAGAGGACAGTCGAGGAAAATATGACGTATAGAGAGAATGGTATTGCAATGCGTACAGAGGGGAGGGTGACCACCAGACATCAAATATGAGTGGGTAAGTCTAGTATGACCAATTCTAAGACGAGCTAAAGCAGTCTCCCATCTCCTATTACGGTGGTAAGGGGTTAGCCAAGGAGAAATAGATGGTTTAACAACACGTAGTTTATTATTAGTGATAGAGTCCCAGCAAGACTGCCACCGGTGCTGAAGGAAGGAAGTTAGGGCAGGAAGAAAATCAGAGACTGGAATGAGGAAGGAAGGAGAGGCATCTTTGGCAACAGCCATGCGAGCCAACTGATCAGCACGCTCATTGCCCGCGATGCCCACATGTCCTGGAACCCAACAGAACTGGACTGTTTTATGACGAGAGGAGATACGGAACAACCATTCCAAGATACGAAGGACTAAAGGATGAGAAGCAGAAGGTGACTGAAGAAGGGATAGCGCACTATATGAATCGGAGAATATTACAAATGAGGGAGAGGAGGCACGACAAATATACCGCAACGCAAACCAGAGGGCATATAACTCTGCTGTTAGAACACTTGCATAGGTAGGAAGACTAAAATGATAAAAGGTGTCGGGAAAGAGGATCGCGAAGCCAACACCCTCCGGGGTTTTTGAACCATCAGTGTATATAGGAACTGCAGAGGAATGGCGGGAGAGATGGTCAGAAAACCGAGCACGGAGAATGAATGAAGAAGAATTGGACTTGGAACAGGGGAAAATGGAAGAACAAATGTGAGGTCGTAGAAGTAGCCAGGGGGGAAAAAGACATGTGCGGTAAGAAAAAACATTACTAATAGCAAGAGAAGAATGCGAGAGGAGAGTACGAGCTCGAATTGCAAAAGGTGGTCTGGTTCTGGGATTGGAAAACATGTCTAAGTCAGGAGCGGGAGGAAGCAGAGAAGGAGTATGAGGAAAACAGTGCAACTTAGCATAAGTACGAAGAGAAAGTAGAGCACGACGGCGGAAAAGTGATGGAACTCCTGATTCAGCATACAGACTCTCAACTGGGGAGGATTTAAAAGCGCCAAGTGCCAGACGGAGACCGTGATGATGCACAGAATCAAGTTGTTGGAGGACGGTGTCTGAAGCGGAAGAATAAACTTGGCAAGCATAATCAAGTTTGGAGAGAACGAGAACAATATGGAGCCGAAGGAGAGTAGCCCGATCAGCACCCCACGACACATGAGACAAAGTTTGTAAGAGACGGAGGCGTTGCAAGGCTGAGATTTTCAAGGAGGCAATATGATCCTTCCAAGTGAGACGGGAATAAAAAAGAAGGCCAAGAAAGGAAGCAGAGGTTTTGTACAGGAGAGGAGAGCCATAGAGAAAAAGAGGTGGTTGGGAAATAAGATGTGAGTGAGTAAAAGTAATAGCATGAGACTTAAGAGGAGAGAACCGAAAGCCATGAGAAGTAGCCCATTCTGAGGCAGCAGAAACCGCACGTTGAATGAGAGCACCAAGGGCAGAGATGTCAGAATTTGAGGCATATATTGCAAAATCATCTACATATAAAGAAGAGCGGACACCAACTGGGAGGCAGGATACAATCCCATTAATTGCCAATAAAAAGAGAGTAGTGCTAAGAACACTGCCTTGGGGGACACCTTCATATTGTGGGAGGGGATCTGAATAAGTATGCTGAACACAGACTCTAAAGAAACGGGATGATAGAAAATTCTTTAAGAAAACCCCAAGGTTACCATCAATCCCACAAGATCGAACTGTGCGTAAAATATGATAGCGCCAAGCTGTGTCATAAGCCTTCTCAAGGTCAAAGAACACTGCGATCACAGATTGCCGAGTGACAAAAGCTGAGCGGATATATGTCTCCAGATTTAGGAGGGGAGTTAAGGTACCGCGAGCTTTACGAAAGCCAAACTGTGAAGGGGACAAAAGTTGTTTGGATTCTAGAAGCCACATAAGACGATGATTTATCATACGCTCGAACAATTTGCAAAGACAACTAGTAAGAGCAATGGGGCGATAATCTTGAGGGGCATGGCCTTGCTTTCCTGGCTTAAGCAATGGGAAAATGACAGCATTACGAAAAGAGGGAGGAAAGACACCCTCTGTCCAGATACGATTATATATAATTAATAATAGGGCCAGGGCCTGGGGGGAAAGGTGACGGAGCATATTATAGTGTATGCCATCAGGACCCTCGCAAGTGTTCTTACAAAGACGAAGGGCTGAGGACAATTCATGGAGAGTGAAAGGCGCATTATACGACTGACTAGACGACAGCTGGAAGACAACTGGTGTACATTCAGTAGCAGTTTTAAGGGCATGGAATTCAGGTGAGAGATGAGAACCGTTACTAACATTACTAAAATGAAGACCTAAGCCATTAGCAACTAAACGAGCATCTGCGACTGATTCCCCATCCAAATGGAGGACAGGGGAAGGCATGGGAAGATGTTTACCGGCTATTTTGCGTATACGTTTCCAAACGGAAGCAATGGGTGTATTTGAAGTAATGGTGGAAACGTATAATCTCCAGCTATGGCGTTTAGCCCTTTTAACTGTCCTACGAAGAGAAGCGCGGGCCTTTTTAAACATTAGAAATGCACTCTGTTCATACTGGGTGTTGCGTTTACGTAGGTAGCTCTTCCAACGTGCACGTTTAACACGGAGGGCCACGGTACAATCCGAATTCCACCAAGGTACACACTTAGAAGCAAAAGGACGGGACGACCTAGGAATCGCAGTCAAAGCTGCACTTAGAACTAACACATTAAAATAGGTGAGCATGTCTAAAACAGTAGAGAAGGAAGAAGGAGGTACAGAAGGAATAGTTAGTGAAGTAAATGACGGCCAGTCAGCTTTCGGAAAACACCATCGAGGGGGTCTAATTACGGGACAATATGTAGTTAGAGTGAGTTTGATAGGAAAGTGATCACTATATACAATATCAGAAAGAACAGCCCAGTGGAAATCTAAAGAAAGGGAAGGGGAGCACAGGGAGAGATCTAGACAGGAGAAGGTATGAGTTGTAGCGTCAAAATGTGTTGAAGCTCCTGTATTCAATAAGGATAAATCTGCGTTAAAAATAAAAGACTCAAGGCGACGGCCACGCGAATTAGTAACGTCATCGCCCCATAAAACATGGCGACAGTTAAAATCCCCCAGCAATAAAACTGGGGTGGGTAGTTGGGGTAATAAAAGAGATAAGGCAGAGAGGTCAATAGGCTGGGAGGGAGAGAAATAAACCGAAACCACCGTAATCCAACGTCCAAGAAACACACGAATAAAATGACATGGGACGGTGGTGTTAATGGACAGACGTTCAAGAGGAACTAAACTACAGAAGAAGGGCAGCTTCAGCCTGGAATTCACAAAGCTACTGATAAGCTTGCTATCACAATAAATTACTTGGTTTATGGAGGACTTTCTGAATATACAACTACTATATAGTTCTTTCACCTTAAGCTGGCCAAAAGTTGTACTTTTGCAGCTTACTTCACATAGGTCAATGGCAAAAAAGACAGCTATGGCTCTGAACTCTTTCCTCAACATTTCCTGGTGACTAGCATCACTAATTTTAATTTACTGTCCCAGCTAGGCATTCAACATCAAAAGACAGTAATTTCTGGCCAAGTTAAAGCAAAAGGGGAGATGAAGTTTTAACACATTACCAATCTTCTTGGAACATACAACTTCCTATGTACAGTTAGGTTCACTATCTTGTTAGAAGTCAACTCACCTCTTGCAAATACAGAAAACAGAATGATGCTTCTATAATTTATGACTAGACTAAGAAATGGAATGCTGGCATTAGATATCTAACAATAACAGATTCTTTAAAAAACACCTTCACTTCAGTGATGATAAACAATGCCACAAGTTATACACAACAAGAAGTAACATTTCTCGCCTTTAAGATGTGTTACCTTAATGAAATTAGCTTATGAACAGCCTTCTACAGTTAACATCTCTTAATTTCTTGAACATTTAATAAACCGAGACATGCAGCTTAACCAAGACTAATTGAAATTTAAATTGGTCACTTGTGGTCTGGTGCAAGTAGGCAACGACAATATATAATACATATCTGGATCTTCAGTCAGCTGTTCCTGGCCTACCCAGCCATTTTATACCCATACTACTTGTCTATGATTATGCCAAACATAATAGATGACTACTGTAGTAGTTAATTTAAGAAAAATTGTTCCCAGAAAACATTTTTTTTTAATGAAAGGAAGGAGGAGCCAAAGGCTAGAAAGCCTGCAAGACTGTTCTCTCCAAGAAAAAAAAAAAGGAAAAAAAAAATTGAAGATGCATTCTTTTTGAGATGCCTTGACACTCCATTTAAAAGACTGGAGGTCATAGGAAGTAGAAAACAGAGGAAAACAGCTCCAAAGCTGACCTGTATATATGAAGGACTGGGAGTAATGGTTAACTCTTGCTTTTGAGAGCTGCACACAAAAAGGATGAGTGTTTGCTACCTGACAGGTGCTACGCACCCACCATATTGGTGGATGGGTGCAAGCAGACAGTTTGGATGGTCAGTGACCATTGAAACAGCGATAGAAAAGAGATGAAGATGCAACAGCTGTAGTCAGAAGGAATAAAAACTGGCACAGCATCATCATGTGCCACTGTGACCAAAATATCGAAAAGTTTCATATTTTTGTCTGCACTGGGAATATGGGTATTTTAAGCTGCAGGTCTCAGGTTGTGTGTCTTATATTTTGATTCTAAGATTTACAAAAATACTTCACCTACCAGCAAAACAACTGATGTAAGATTGAGAAAAGAAAGATTAGTTTTACTACCTCAAAAATGTCAAAAACTCTATGACTGCCTTGTCAAAATCAATTTGTTTTTCATATTACAGAAGTTTAAAAAGCCAAAAATAGTGTACTCCACTAGATAAAGCATGATTCAGAAATATTTATTTAAAAGTGAATCATTTATTCCAATAAAGAAAATACTTCATGGTCACCATAAAATAAATATACAAGTAATGAATGTGGGCTCATGATGGCCACAGTATACTGAAATCTACACAAGTGAAGAACTGCTAAAAAATCAATGGGTCTGACTGACTGAATGGCCAAGAGATGCACTCACATCCACAAATACATAGTGCATTCACAGATGTCCTCATTTAAAGTCATAGGTATGGCCTAAAAATATACAATACCCCTCATACAACTGGTAATGAAAATTTTGTAATCAGCTAAAGCTTTATAGGTACACTTTTCAACTGGTGGAACTAGGAAAAAGGAGGAGGGGGGGGGGGCAGGTTGCACTGTTTGCTGATCCTTAGTTATGAGGTACAAACTTGCCTCCATGGTTACTTCATTTTCTTTCGTATTGTTTACAAAGAATCCAACAAGCTTGCATGCATCGGTCTTGGTCAAATAATGGAAACTCTCCATGCTGCTTAATCTCTAGCAGCCACCTTGTTCAGTTCCTTATCCCTGAGGTCTTACTCTATGACTTCATTCCAGTATTTTTTTTGGATATGCTTCTCAACTCATTCCTCAACATTCACAACTCTCACCCTCCACACCCACCTGTCATCTTCCATCCTCTCCACATGCCCAAACCATCTTAATCTAAACCTTCTCTCATCACAACACTAATACATTCAAGTCCCATCCTTCCTCTGAACTCACAATCTCAACCATCCCCACCCAAGCCTGTCATTCAACAATGCACTACACATCCTCTGAATTAAATGTCATTTCTGTATTAAGAGCCTGTGAATATCCACTTCCCTTATTGCCCAGGTCTTACTAGCATACAGCATTAAACTCCTGACATGCCACATACTAAGATCTCTTTTCATAGAGAGCCTTCTCAGTGTCAGGAGAGGCAACAGCTCCCTTAACTTCCTCCCTCCACTCTTCACCATAGTAGCAGTCCTACCTCCAGCACATAACATGTGCCCCAAACAACAAAATTCCCATTCAAAAGACTCTCCAGCAAAATAAATTCTTTTAAGCCAGACAATCTCTACATGCTCTGCGACACATCGAACACACCAACTCAGCATTCTTCAGTCTACCTCTAATACCACTACATCTCTTGTGCACCCACTTATCACAAATGCTGCACAAGATGGATTTACTTCCCACACCCTTATGGCAAACTGCACAAGGCCACTCTCCCTCTGCTTGGACGTTACTGCCACCAGCCCAAGATGTTATCACTTTTGTATACCAGTCACACCATCCCTTCAATCTGACTACACACAGCCATCAGTTGAGGCAAAAAGGGATAGGGATCTGTCTGGTTTGAAAACATGCTAGTGATTAAACTTTTCAGGCACTTTGAGAAGGTTACTTTTATGGGTTAGCACTGATATAAATTGGGTGGCTCCACAGTCATATTAAACAAAACATCCCTCACCTCCCTCCTTATCCTCCAAAAAGGTAATTTTCAACTACAGGAGAAGGGCAGCTTCAGACTGGAATTCATCATGCTACTGATGAGTTTGGTATCACAATAAATTACTTGGTTTATGTATTAAAATAGTAAAGGAGGACTTCTGAATATATAACTACTATATAGTTCTTTCACCTTAAGCTGGCCAAAAGTTGTACTTTTGCAGGTTACTTCACTTAGGTTAACTGCAAAAAAGACAGATATGGCTCTGAACCCTTTCCTCAACATTTCCTGGTGACTAGCATCACTAATTTTAATCTACTGTCCCAGCTAAGCATTCAGGATGTAAAGATGATAATTTTAGGCCAAGTTGAAGCAAAAGGGGAGATGAAGTTTTAACACATTACCAATCTTCTTGGAACATAAGACTTCCCATGTACAGTTAGGTTCACCATCTTGTTAGAAGTCAAGTTACCTCTTGCAAATACTGAAAACAGAACAATGCTTCTATAATTCATAACTAGACTAAGATATGGAATGCTGGCATTAGATATCTAACAATAACAGATTGTACTTAAAAAAAAAAAAACGACCAGTGATGATAAACAAGGCCACAAGTTATTTACAACAAGAAGTATCATTTCTCGCCTTTAAGACTTTGTTACCTTAATAAATTTAGCTTATGAAGAGCCTTCTACAGTTTACATCTCTTAATTTCTTGACCATATAATAAAGCGAGACATGCAGCTTAACCAAGACTAGTTGAAATTTAAATGGGTCACTCGTGGTCTGGTGCAAGTAGGCAACTACAATATATAATACATATCTGGATTTTCAGTCAGCTGTTCCTGGCCTACCCAGCCATTTTATACCCACACAAATTGTCTCTGATTATGCCAAACATAACAGATGAACATTGTGGCTGCTAATTTTCACGCAAAATTGTTCCCAGAAAGATTTATTTTAATGAAAGGAAGGTGAAGGCAAAGGCTAGAAAAGCCTGCAAAACTGTTCTCAAGAAAAAAAAATGCAAAATTGAAGATGCATTCTTTTTGAGATGCCTTGACACTGCATTTAAAAGACTGGAGGTCATAGGCAATAGGAAATTGAGGAAAACAGTTCCAAAGTTGACCTGTTGTATATAAAAAGGACTGGGAGTAATGGTTAACTCTTGCATTTGAGAGATGGCCACAAAACAGATGTTTTTTTTATTTTTTTTTATGTGTCCGACTCTGGGCATAGGCTTCACAGCCTGCTATCAAGGCCCAGTCGTCGTCCTACAATCTACATGTCACCACTTCGGCGCTTAACACCCACCGTCCATATTGAATACATGCTAGGGCTGTCTCATACAGGACTGGTGTATTGGTATTAGCGGGGTCATTTTTACGACATGTCGGCGGGTCTTCTGGTAGATCAGTAAAGCCTGATTTAATGAAATTCAAATCCTTAAACTGTTCCCTGCACCAACGAGGATTCGAACCTGGGTCCCACGGGACCGCAAGCCAACTCTCTACCGATCGAGCTACCGTTTGGTGCCTGACAGGTGCTATGCACCCACCATGGTGGTGGAGGGATGCAAGCAGACAGTTTGCATAACCAGTGACCATTGAAACAGTGATGGAAATATGCAACAGCTGTAGTCAAAGGGATTGAAAACTGGCACAGCATCACTATGTGCCACTGTGTCCAAAATGTCGAAAAGTTTCATTTTTTGTCTGCACTGGGAGAATGGGTAGGCTAGTTTAAGCTGCAGGTCTCAGGTTCTGAGTTTTCTATTTTGATTCTAAGATTCACAAAAATACTTCACCCACCAGCAAAGCAACTGATGTAAGGCTGAGAAAAGCAAGATTAATTTTACAACCTCAAAAATATCAAACTCTATGACTGCCTTGTCAAAATCAAGCTGTTTCACATTACATAAGTTTAAAAGGCCAAAAATGTGTACTCCACTAGATAAAGCATTATTCAAAAATATTTAAATAAAACAATCATTTATGATTTGGGTCAGTAACCTCATCATTATGCAATTATGCAAGTCAGTCTAATTATTCAATAGTTGTATAGTGGTGGCCAGAATCAGAATCCAAACAAGATGGAGGAAGAGAAGGAGGGAAGGACAGGAGAAAGTATTTGTTACAAGGAGGGTAGAAAAGTTACAAGAGGATGGAATAAAGGCTGAATATAAAAGGGAAGTGGAGGAGCGTTTGGGTAAATATAGATTGGAGAAGATGGGGGACGTGGAAGGTGTGTGTAAGATATTCACAGAAGAAATCTATGCAGCATGTGAGGTGGTGTGTGGGGTGAAGGGAAGATGAAAGGGGGTTCAGGGAACAGCATGGTGGACTGAAGAGGTGAGAGAGGCTGTGGCACAAAAGAAAAATGCATATAATGAGTGGATCAGGAACAGGGGCGTCGAAGAAGCTAAGAGACGGACGAGAGAGTTATATGCAGTGAGGAGGAGAGAGGTGAAAAGATTAGTAAGAGAGTAAGAAGAGAGTGGATGAGGAATTTGGAAGGAATCTGAGTGCAAAGTGAAGGGAATGTAAGAAAATGTTCTGGAAGGAGGTAAAGTGAGCTAGACAGGGTGCCAACGAAGTCAGTGGGGGTGTGAAAGATAAAAATGGTAGATTACTAGTGGAGAAGGGAGAAAAAGTAAACAGATGGAGAAATCACTTTAATGAACTGTTGAACATAGAGCATGAAAGTAATGCATGTATAAGTGGCTGGGGAATGGTGGGGAGAAGGAGGGTTGTGAGAAGAGAGGAAGAAATCAGTAGGATGGAAGTGGTGGAAGCAATGAAGAAAGTTAAAATGGGGAAAGCCCCAGGAATTGATGGAGTGTGTGGTGAAATGCTGAAGCATGGGGGACAGATAGTAATACAATGGATGTGGAAGGTGTGCAGATTGGCTTGGGAGGAGGGTAGAGTCACGGAGGATTGGAAGTCGGGTATAATTATTCCTCTGTACAAAGGAAAAGGGGAAAAAAGCAATGTGTGGTAATCATAGGGGCATTTGCCTTCTCAGTGTAACAGGAAAAGTATATGGTAGGATACTTATTGACAGAGGGAAATTACAGAGGAATTAGTTGGAGAAGAACAAGGAGGTTTTGGGAAGGGAAGAGGTTGTGTAGATCAGATATTCATTCTTAGATCCTTAGTGGAAAAGTTTCTAGAGAAGGGCAAGAAGTTGTATGCAGCCTTCATGGATCTGGAGAAAGCATATGACAGGGTGGATAGACAAGGATTGTGGAAGGTATTAAGAATATATGGAGTGGATGGGAAGTTGTTGAAGGCAGTGAAGAGTATGTATGACGGTGCTAAGGCTGCAGTGCGTGTGGATGGCAAATTGAGTGAATCTTTCCATTTGAAGGTTGGATTGAAACAAGGATGTGTCATGTTTCCATGGTTGTTCAGTCTGTACATGGATGGGGTTATAAAAGAGATACAAGGTCGGGCAGTGGATGTTGGAGTGGCCCTAGTGAGAGAGGGCAGTGTTTGGAAACTCCCTGTACTGTTGTTTGCAGATGATACTGTGTTGTTGAGCGAAGACGAAGGGGAGCTGCAAGGCTTGGTAGATGAGTTTGGGAGAGTGTGTAAGAAACGGAATCTAAAGGTGAATGTAGGGAAGAGTAAAGTGATGGTCTTCGAGAGAAGTGAAGCCAGTGAATGTACAGTGAGATTGGATGGGAAGGATATGGAGAATGTGAGTGAATTTAAGTACTTGGGCAGTGTGATGAGTAAGGATGGAAGTCTGGAGGGTGAAGTGCTCGAAAGGGTGCAGCAGGGAAGGAAGGTTGCTGGTTCGTTGAAAGCAGTGATAAACAGGGAAGTGAGCATGGAAGTGAAAAAGTTGTTACATGACAGTATTGTGATATCAACTCTAACATATGGAAGCAAAGCTTGGACCCTGTTGGAAGGACAGAAGTCAAGAGTGAGAGCAGTGGAAATGAGTTATATGAAAGGAGCATGTGGAGTCACATGGGGAGACAGACTGACAAATGAGGAAGTGAAGGAGCATTGTGGTGTGGTTGTGGACGTGATGGGAAGAGTTAGGAGAAATACGTTAAGGTGGTTTGGGCATGTGGAGAGGATGGAGAGTGAAAGACTGACGAGGAGAGTGAAAGACTGACGAGGAGAGTGAAAGACTGACGAGGAGAGTGAAAGACTGACGAGGAGAGTGAAAGACTGACGAGGAGAGTGTATGCGAGTGAGGTGGTGGGGGTGAGAAGGAGGGGGAGGCCAAGGATGAGATGGAGGGATGGAGTGGAGAGGTATATGAGAGAGGGGTGTGTGTGTTGGGAGCGGGGTAGTGAAATGGCGGGGGACAGAGTGACATGGAGGCGATTTGTTTGTGGCCACCCCGTGCGGCAATAGATAGATAGATATGTCCACTACAGTATCTTGTTTATGACAGTGTTTACTAAGTCAAAACCTTATTACAAAGCATAGTAAAAATTTTTAGATTCTTCAGTAGCAATAATATACAATTTGTCTGATTTCGGCCATTTTGCATGAAAATGATGCAAAATAGGAGGTTTTCGCACTTTTCTGATTGGTCTAAGGCCCAGAAAAAGAGAAAGCTTTGTAATATTGATAAACTCGAGTGTTTTTAAATCAATTTGAGGTAACTGTTGATGATACTGTGAGCTGTTTGGTCCATTTTGACTTTTGGGGCATTTGCTCATTAATATGCAAATTAGGTTAATTATACAAAATGCCCAAAGAGGATTCTGGGGGACTCATCAGATATGTGATCAGGGATGTTTCAGCAATGTTTCCTGAAAAATTCAGCTGTCTACATTTTTTTTTCCACCCCAGACTTAATGCTCTCGTACTACTCACAGTTACCAGACAAGTGGGGTCTGGCTGCTGCTTCGTGACTATACGTCGACCACCAATGCTCCGAACAGTGGGTAATGCGGTACCTTCCCTGACTGTACATTAGGTTCATCTTCCTATTTTGATATGATTTTCAGCCATCTTGTTAGAAGTCAACTCACTTCCTGCAAATAGAAAAAAAAACATAAGCCGGTTTATTTTCATCTGATGGAACTGGAGAACTCCCTAAACTGAAACACTATGCTGTGGTTGCTGGGGCACCAGGCCCCTCAATCCACTGAACCACCAGACACCCAAAAATACTAAACCATGCCATCTAAACAAATAGTAACACACAAAACACTTCAAACACTAGCCAACTGGAATGCCTAAACCCACTACACCACCAGGGTCCATACCTAAAGAGCTAACACTCCAAAACACAAGATTAAGGTACATGAACCCAGTAGACTACCAGGCATTAATGCACAGTAGCTATAACCTACCTATAAACAGATGGCATTCCAAACACCAGCCAAACCTCAGCCAGCACCAGGCATCCAAATAACACTAGCTGAAACAGTCCTAACATTCCAAACCACATCTAGGTGAACACTGACCCAATAAATCACCACATTCCCAAACCATCTCAGTCTACCCCTTCTCATCACAACACATACATTCAAGTCCCATCCTTCCTCCCAGACCATCTCAATCTACCCATTTCTCACAACTCTACCCTCAACGTTCACACCTCTCACCCTTCTCTGTTGTCTTCCATCCTCTTCACATGCCCAGTGAAATGGATCATTTGTAAATATCTTATTGCACTTACAGTCGTGGTCATAATCACCTCCCTTCTGGTAGCCTGTGCCTCTGGCTGCCTCCTTTATGCGTGGCACGTCTCAGTAAAGTAAGAGGGGCTGAGAGAGAGGGGCCAGACAGAGAGGGAAAGGTGGGCAAGGATAGGTGTGATGGTGCGGGGATGGAGTGGGGGAGGTGAGAGAGGGTAGGCAGGGGAAGCAGAATGAAATGCAAAGTGGTCACATTATTTTTCTATTTTCTGTCATTCAAGGCATGATATAAAGGAGTTAATATTCGGTAAATAATGCTGCATTACACCTTGTATAGCGGCGTCAGATAACAAGCTCTAGAAAGGCGATATCAAGAGCTGGCTCGTGAAAGAAATATACTGACGTGACAGATCAAACAGTGCGGAGCCAAAGATATTTCGTGTTTATCCGTGTATTTTGACTTAGGACGCAAAATGGAATCTGGATGGCTTTGACTTCTGTAATGTTTGTGTAAGAAACTTCCTCTACCCTTGCATGTAATCAATTTTGGGAAGTAAATGTCAAATGTAACCTTTCACATGGCTGTGTCCACAGTAAATATAATCATCTTCTCGGTATACACTCCTTAACAGTCAATATTATGTCAGCTATATTATGGCATCTCTACATGAAAAGGATATTGAAAATAATTGTGCATGAAAGGTAAATAAAACTGATGTTTGTGCACATGGGTCGATATAATAACGATATCTCAATCTCTTGGGAAAATGGAACAAAATCCTGCCAAAACTCCCAAAATATATCTATGTAAATGTTTACCGACATTAGTCAAACCAAAGCAACCAAGAAAGCCAATGTAATTAGTCTAGTGGCCTTCTGCCTCACCTCTTGCTGTCTTCGCGGCACCAAAGAAAGCATTGTTAATATGGCTTGCTGGTTTCATTTGAACAGATCAACTTGGCCTTGGTGTGCTGGAGAAGGCAGACCCGTGTCCTCTCTTTCCCCAGTTCCCACGCATTGACAATCGGGGTCCACACAGTCTCGATGACTCTGCATTAATGTTTGACCTATCACGTCAGTATATTTCTCAGCCAGCAATTGATATCACCTATCTAAAGCTTGTTATCTGACTCCGCTATACAAAGTGTAGTGCAGCATTGTCTACCAAATATTAACTCCATATCATGTCCTGAATAAAATAAAACAAACAAATAATGTGACCACCACTTCGCATTTCATTCTCCACCTCTTAGTTACCCTTCCACCCCGGCACTCGCTCCCCACCCACCTTCCCTTCTCACTCCGGCCCCTCCCTCTCACTCTTACTCCAGTGTGACTTGCAATTATGCTACTCAAAGAAGTGGAATGGCAGAGGTGTATAGACAAGGTAGTGACATTCTGGCATTAAGCTATATTACATTACAAAAGGACAAATCTACAACAAATTAAGGCTAAAGAAATTAATTCCATTTCAATTTCTTAACCGTGAGACAAATTATCTTACCACCAGAAAATTCTCACCTGAAGGAACTGGTCCACTCCCCAACTTTAGTGCATAACTGACTACACATTTCATTAACTATAGTTACGAAGGAAGGAATTATAGTCCTTGGTTACTATATCCACTTTGTTTTCACTGGACTGAACTAACACTCCCACATCAATATTATATGGTTGCTTATATTCAGTTACCTATCGCCAGACACCTTAATCCCGTAGGGGGTGGCTACAAGCAAACTGCCTCCAGACTGCCCTATCCTCTACGATTCGGCTGCCCTACCTCCAACTCACACCCCTCTCTCCATTTCATCCTTGCTTATAATGTAGGAATGAGAGTCAGACAATTCGGCCTTCCATAATTACCTGACTAACGGGTGAAAATGCTAAGGAAAGTTAAATGTAAATGCAATACGGTACTGTACCCATCTGAACAGACCTCTGCCACACCAAGAACCCCATAAAAAATATATATGTATATATCCATAAACATATCAAACAAATTCCACACACAGACCCCACCCCAAACCACACACGTACACACGCACGCTCACGCACTGTCACATCTCCAAACAAATCCGTCTCCACACACACATCCCTCTCCTCTCACACATCCCTCTCAACACACACACACACACCTCACCCCTCTCCACACACACACACACACACACCTCACCCCTCTCCACACACACACACCACACACACACACACACACAC
>JAGKTI010006324.1:13852-41164 GCA_018397915.1 Birgus latro
ATATATATATATATATATATATATATATATATACAGTAGGCGCGGAAAGTGTTGACGCCATCTTAAAAAAAGAAAACATTCTTGTGGTTAGCAAGGAGAAACAAATAAATTAACACTCACCATTGAATTTAGTATTTACTGGCATTCCCCTTCACCTTTATTATCTTCTTAAGGCGTCTGGGGAGACTGATGGCGTAGTTTTGCAGAACAGACGGACTAAAACTGCTCCATAGCTGCAGCCTCAAGTTTAGGCAAAGATGATGTGTCCATACTACGCAGCTGCCGCTTCATGTGCGCCCATAAATTCTCAATGGGATTGATATCTGGGCTGTTTCCGGGCCAATCTCGAATAAAGGGAACCTCACAGTCTGTTAGCCACTGTTTCACTGACTTTGCAACATGTGCAGGGGCAGAATCTTGCATAAATACTCTTGCCTTGGTTTTATCAAAAGAGTCACTTAAAACATCACATAAGAGCTCCAAATAATTGTTCTGGTTCACTTTTTCATTTGCAGGTAGAATGACCAACCTACCAACACCATAATATGTAAAGCAGCCCCAAGCCATGAGTGAGGCTGGGTATTTAACAAACTTGGAAGTGTACTTAGGATCCAGGGGGTCACTGCCTGGTTTGTGGTACACTCGTGATGAAGGGGTACCAGTGACAGTAAATGTTGACTCATCACTCCAAAGCACAGTTTTCCATTGCTCCTCACTCCAGGCATGATATTTCCAACCACTTGGTGGCAGTAACAACAACGTAAACAAAGGCACCATCGCATCGCAGTGGGGGAGTTAACCCTTTGGCCGCCATGGGTGTCTCGACTGTGCTGAATGAAATAGCCTGGCGCTTAAGGTTAGGTGGAGTAAAATGTAAAACTTATTATTCTCAGCCAAAACTTGATTCCTTGTCTTGAGTGATGTCATTCTTGTTTAATTCATTTTTCAGACACTTTTACTCAGCCTAGGAGGGAATTTTCGAACTGGGGTAGTTCCAGTTGATATAACTTTTGTAACCCCATCAGTAGAGTGTCATTACCAGAGCCGAGTGAAATCGTCTGGAAGTTGCAAGAATACATTACCAGAGGCGCCACCAGACTCCCATGACTTATTTCCAACCGTACCGCCTGGTGTCAACGGAGCTAAAATAGTAGAGTTGCCCTACCATAGAAGGATGAATGGTAACAGTGTAACTCTCTACTCACTCGCCGCTGAGAAAAATCGTCTGGTGCTGGCTAGAATAAATTACCAAGGATGTGTTCAGTCTTGAGAGGGTTAACAAGACGTGTATATTTTTGTGCACTTTTCGCCAGACATGAGTTAACCATATTCCTACACTGGTAGCGTCGTCACAGATACGGGTTATGTTGTATAGCAGAGGTCATTTGTGTAACATGCTAAGTATTCCAAATTTGTTTTGGAATTGGTTATGGCACGTTTATTTTAGGCCTACCGCATAGATATTATAGTTCTGTGGAAATAGTACTAATATGAAATGAAATACAGGAGTTAGGGGTTGGAGCCACAAACCACACGGCGGCCGGAGCAGACGACACCAGCACCCCCAACCCCCCCAGTACCACCGGGGGACTGCTGCCGACACAGCGCGGCTGGGAACAGGAACGGCTTACCTGTGTAACTTCCTGGCACCCCTCTTGCGCCCAGGTGGTGGCCCGGAAAGGTAGCAGTCGCCGGCACCTAGTCTCCGGCCGGAGCGCAGCTCATCAGGTAGGGAGTGGAGTTTATAACTCCACGCAACGCCGCGATATCGGCCATAGTCGTACCGGGTACGGGGCAGAACCGGCCACAGTCCGTTCCCCGGTTGCTTTCCCGCCACAGGGCCGCGACACGGACGCGTGTCGGTCGGTCAGGACTGGCCACAAGTCGTCTGTCTCCTGTAGGCGTTCCCCCCAGAGCGGCACCGCAGTACCAGCCACAAGCCGTACTGGGCACGAGGCAGGATCGGCCATTGTCCGTCCCTCAGCTGCTAGTGTTCCTAGCTCGCCGGCACGGGCCATTAGCCGTCCCAGAGCTCTCACCTCCTGTGCCTTTCCGACGTCGGCCACAAGTCACGTCGGGCCAGAGGTAAGGCAGGCCATTAGCCGCCAGGAAGCTATTCTCCCCTATGCACACTCAGGCGTCGGCCACAAGTCACGCCAGGCCGGGATAGAGCAGGCCACTAGCCGCCCGGGAGCTATCCTCCTCTCGGCAACCCAGGCGTCGGCCACAAGTCACCCCAGGCCAGAGAAAGAGCAGGCCACTAGCCGCAAGGAAACTATCCTCCCCGGTGCAAACTCAGGCGTCGGCCACAAGTCACGCCAGGCCGGGGTAGAGCAGGCCACTAGCTGCCAGGAAGCTATCCTCCCCTGTGCCCCTCAGACATCGGCCACAAGTCACGTCGGGCCAGGTGTAAAGCCGGCCACAATCTGCTTCTCCCCTACAGGAGGACCAGCAGCCGGAGAGGACCCTTCACCCGAGGCGTGGCAAGGTCTTACCCAAGACCTTGGTTCCCTACGACTCCATCCGGGTGAACAGCTGCCGGACCAGAGCCCCCGCAGACCTCGCAGCCGACGACGGGCCCTGTCCACTACTCCCCCGGCCCAAGGTTCCCGTGAGGCGACCCTGTCGGCGACGCCGCCATCTAGCAGTTGCCGCAGCCTAGCCGCCCTGGGTTCCAGTGCCCTGGGTCCCCTGTTGCCCCAGGAGTTGCCCCGAACACCAGGGCGCGACTTACCGGTGGGCGAGGTCTCCCGAAGTCGCTCCCAGGCCCGACGTCAGGCTCGTCTCCTGGCTCTCTTCGGGCCGAGCCCCTAGCCCCACGGCCACGTGTGGGGCCCTGCCCAGGAACGCGCCACTCTGCCCCTTTTTCCTCCGGACAGAGGAATCAACCTGGGCCCACCAGTGGTAACCAAGTGAGTGGACTATATGTATACGTGTGTGTACTCTTAGACCCAGATATTGTGTGCATTGACGGATATCTCACGAGTGATCCCCTACAGTGTATTCTCAAATTTAAGTGACCAGGAACCCAGAATATAAGATTGGACGTGCCCGATAGACAGAACGTGGCCTGACCTATATCTCAGAGGTAGAGTCCCGCCGTCTTGGGCAGTCTTTGTGACCATTATGAAATACCCATTGTGTTGCTGTGCCCTTCCTTTGTGTTTACTCTCCCCCTCCCCTGTGTTCAGTTAAATCTTCACCCAGCCCTGTGTCCCGACACGTTAGTCAGGATATACTAAAATATCGCAGTTCCCCCTGCTAGTGATCTCTACGGGCAACCCTGCCTGAGATAGACTTCCGGCCACCAGGTACCTGAAATACAGGTGCAACGTAACTTATATATAGTGCCGTCCAGTGCTATACGGGTTTAAGAAATTATAGCAAAATCATTCCTGTGTCTTGAAATGTAAATATGTTGTATGTGCCATGAGTGTCGGGTTAATAGTACCATACCTCAACCAGAAGGTATAGTGACAGACAGCATTTGTATACAGTGTTAACTTACCCCCGACCAACCCATTGTAATGTTTTGTGATGTACTGTTGTTCTTTTTGAAATGTCTGGAATACTTGTGTAATATTTACTGCCTTGTTTTTGTGTCCAGTCCTACTCTTTGGAGTTACCTCCCGGTCTAGAATAGGGACCCGCTTTAGCGTGCGTATTTGAGGGCGAGAAACCGACCCACAAATACGTAGCATAACATGAAACTTTGAAAGTGTGGTAATCTCTGAGAGGAAAAGTGTTATTTGTGGGTCGGTTTCTCGCCCTCAAATACACAGGCTACTGCGGGTCCCTATTCTAGACCGGGAGGTAACTCTAAAGAGTAGGGCTGGACACAAAAACAAGGCAGTAAGTATTACACACATGTATTCCAGATATTTTCCCAAGGACAATAGTACATCAACAAATATATTACAAACTGGGTTGGTTGGGGATGGGTTAACACTTAACACAAGTGGAATCTGTCACTATACCGACTGGTAGAAGTATGGTACTGTTTACCCAACACTTATGGCACATACAATACACTTATAATTTAAGACACAGAAATGAATCTACTATAATTTCCCAAACCCGTATAGCACTGGATGGCACTGTATATGAGTTACGTTAACACCTGTGTCACAGACACCTGTTGGGCCGGAAGTCTATCTCAGGTAGAGTTGCCCGTAGTGATCACTGGCAGGGGGGACTGCGATATTCTGGCATACCCTAACTAACTGGACACGGGGGTGGGTGGAGATTTAATGGGCGAAGGGGAGGCATGATGGAAATAACATGTACTCTTTCTGTTGGTCACTGAGGTGTTTCACTCGCGTGCCTGTGGGTTGGGGAGGGAGAGTGTCAGCAGCAAGGGAATGGCACAACCGACACAATATTAATGTTCTGCTGGTCACAAAGGCATTTCGTTCACTGGGGGGGGGAGACGCGGGACTCTACTCGGGATATAAGTCAGGCTACGTTTAGCTATCAGGCTCGTCCAATCTTATACTCTGGGTTCCTGGTCACTTGTAAGGTATAAGTTAATGCACACAAATATCTGGGTCGAAAGAGCACACACATATGTAAAGTCCACTCACTTTGTTACCACTGGTGGGCCCTAGGTTGATTCCTCCGTCCGGAGGAAGGGCAGAGTGGCGCGCCCCTGGACAGGGGGGGCTAGGGGCTTGGCCCGAAGAGAGCCAGAAGGCGGGCCTGTCGTCGAGTCTGGGAGAGACTCAGGGAGGCCTCGCCCACAGGTAAGTCGCGCCCTGGTGTTCGGGGCAACTCCCGGGGCAACTGAGGACCCAGGGCACTGGAACCTGGGGCGGCTGGACTGCGGCAACGGCTGGAGGGCGGCGTCGCCGACAAGGTCGTCTCACGGGAACCTCGGGCCGGGGGAGTAGTAGACATGGGCCCGTCGTTGGCTGCGGGGTCTGCAGGGACTCTGCTTCGGCCACTGTTCACCCTGGTGGAGTTGCAGGGAACCAAGACCTCGTGTGAGGCCTTGCCACAGCTCGGGGGAGGAGTCTTCTCTGGCTGCAGGTCCTCCTGTAGGAGAGAAGTGGACTGTGGCCTGCTTTACACCCGGCCCAACGTGACTAATGGCCAACGTCGTGGTAGCACAGGGGACATCAGCTTCAAGGCGGCTAGCGGCCTGCTCTGCCTCTGGCCTGACGTGACAGAGTCATGGAGAGCTTCAATGATATCAGGCATGGAAAGGCAGGACGTCATAAACCTTTTAGAACCAAAGTTGTGTTTGGGATTGCTTGTTTATTCTTATGCTTTCACCCACACAGCCATCAGTCACTTCACAACTAAATTACATTGAATATTAAAGAGAAAAATATAAAATCATGTTATCCCTGATAATACTTAACTGCTGTAGACACTTGATTTTCGCAGTAATGAACTAAAATCCTTTATGAATACTGCCACGGTGCACAGACTCAGTGTGTTCTTGTTTGATAAAGAATAGTCAGGTCAGACACTGCTCTGCTACTGGTACCATGTAAGCCAGCACTACCTGTTTCATGGTCGGATCGTCGGCGACTAAACCGGCAACCCCACTGGTCTTGCCCAGTGAGGAGGGTGACTAGACACCCAGCAGGACGAAAAATAAGACCTGTCAAATGGCGGATGAGCCTCTAAAGCCAACGTCCATCTAGTATGATAGGTGGAGCTCGTTGCCATGGTTGGCAGTCCACCTGAAAAGCCAGGCCTGGTGCCCAGGGAACCCCTGTCCCCGTCCACAGTCTCGTGGTGAGTCCTCCACCTGATTCGAACCCCATCGTAAAAACTGCTGCCACCGCGAGTATTAAAGAGGAAAAGCTCAAACCCAGCTGGTCTCAGTTGACATTTTGTTTTTTGTTTTTTTTTGAGGGGCACTTCCTTAAGTATTGGTTGGGAAGGGTTCTCGTCCCAGGCTGGTTAGAAGCTCTATCAGGCTGACAGTTTGAAGGAGTTGGGTAAGCTTACGAAACACCGGCAGTCCAATAAAGCCCCCGTAGTTCCCATCCTGATATTAGTAAAGCAAGACGTTGAGTGTCGTAGCACTCTGAATTTTTGTAGATTGCCAGCGTGAATGTAGAAGGGACTACTAGCAGTCTGTGCCAGTCTCAAGAAGACGTTTGAATTAGTATGCACAATGGGAATTCCTGTGACTCTGGGGTGTCCTCTGCGAGCAGGGATTATCTTGCTTATACATGACTGGCACTAAGACACTGAGAGTGCTATCAAGTGTGGATGGAAATATTCGATTTCTTTCCAGCCAGTTCCGGAGTAAAACAGAAACGTCTCCTTTTCAACTTGCATGAGCTGGGTGCTGGGTCAAGCTGTGAGTCTGAATGATTATTTAGTATCATTTAGCAGTTGTATAGTTACTGACCTTGACTTTACGCTAACTCCGGCTATGTGGACACGTGACACATCTCCCTGAGGTTGATCTTGTTCAAAGAATGATATCTAAAAGAGATAACCCGGATTGCAGGCCCGTAGCCGAAGGGGGGGGGGGGTTCAAGAGAGTCGGATGACCCCCCCTCCACCTGCCTAAAGGTATTAAATAACAGACCGTGAGAAATCACAGTCTGTTTGTAACCCGAGGAATCCCATCGACATATGGGTAGGTCACGATGTTTTGTCACAGCTACACCCATCGACGTATGGGTACGTCGTGCAATTGCAAGGGTCATAATTTGCACAATTTTCAAGTTTCATGGGTGATTTTTGGTAGGCATATGTGGGAGACCTTCCTCTACCTGCTGTCAAGCGGGGATACTGCCTGGCCCCACCTAACCCCCATTTCCCCCCTCCCCCCACACTGGGCAATTCACCTGTTAGCAGTAAGCTGGCCAGTAAAGGTATGTTGCCCCACGGTCTCTCCAATTACGAAATTCACGGTGAAAGTGATTCCTGAGGTGGAGGACAAAGAAATAAAGAAGCAAGAAACAAACAGAAGTGATGAGGTGGTAATGTCATAAAGGAAGGTGCCATATGTGAATGTGTTTGGTGACTGAACAATGCATCTATTGCCTATATAAATGTGTTAAAACCAATATAGTCTGTTGCTACACATAAATTCGTACCAAATACATAAATAAATACGTAATTGAAAGTGGCTTGAATTAGTTAACCTTTCCATAGTTCGTTTTCTTTAGCCAAGTACCCTGAAAAAGAAGGAAAACGTAAGGTTGCATGACACCTGTATCAACAGTTTTAACCCAAGGAATCCCATCGATGTATGGGTACGTCGCGATGTTTTGTCACAGCTACACCCATTGACGTATGGGTACGTCGCGCAATTGCAAGGGTCATAATTTGCACAATTTTCAAGTTTCATGGATGATTTTTTGTAGGCTTATGTGGGAGACCTTCCTCTACCTGCTGTCAAGCAGGGATACTGCCTGGCCCCACCTAACCCTCCCTCCCCCCACACTGGGCAATTCACCTGTTAGCAGTAAGCTGGCCAGTAAAGGTATGTTGCCCCACGGTCTCTCCAATGACGAAATTCACGGTGAAAGTGATTCCTGAGGTGAGGACAAAGAAATAAAGAAGCTAGAGCAAGAAACAAACAGAAGTGATGAGGTGGTAATGTCATAAAGGAAGGTGCCATATGTGAATGTGTTTGGTGACTGAACAATGCATCTATTGCCTATATAAATGTGTTAAAACCAATATAGTCTGTTGCTACACATAAATTCGTACCAAATACATAAATAAATACGTAATTGAAAGTGGCTTGAATTAGTTAACCTTTCCATAGTTCGTTTTCTTTAGCCAGGTACCCTGAAAAAGAAGGAAAACTTAAGGTTGCATGACACCTGTATCAACAGTATTAAGCACAGGATCGCAATTTCTATATGAATTTTCGATGTTTCGTACCAAAAGTGAAGGTTTGAGCCAATAACAAATTTTCCCCAAAATGCTCGGGATTTTGTGGTATCGTAGGATGGAAATCGGTCGGGACGTGACATTTCTCTATGAATTTTCGATGTTTCTCACCAAAAGCGAAGGTTTGAGCCAAAAAAAAAAAAAAAAAATCCAAAAATGCTCGGGATTTTGGGATATCGTAGGTTGGAAATCGGTCAGGACGTGACGGGTTAATATCAGTGCAAAAAGTGTCACTTCGTTGTTTAAGTTTTGTGCTGCTTCTCAACGTCGCATATGCATACACCCAGACCCCCACAGCAAGCATGCAGCAGACCTTTGACCAACCTACTGCTATGCAAGTCCAGATTCAACAGAAAAGACTCCCCTTCCTTTCGAAAAGTCTGGCTACAAGCCTGGATTTGAGGAGACCAAGAGGTATGCAGCAAAATTCATGACTAGAGCACGTCGAATGCTGCTGTCAGGAGGTACACTTGAGGGGGGAAGATTCTGACTGGAGACTTGCATGGAGAAACCTTCGTGGATGGAGTCAAAGAATGAGTGAGTCCACACACCGCAACGGCATCCTTCCCATCTGAGTGAGGGATGAAGAATAACTGCATGGAAATTAGCAGTATTTCCTCTGCCCAGTATTGTTGACTTATTTTATCCATACGATGATTGTTTTTCTCGTTGTCTCCAGACGATTTTACTCAACTGGGAAGTTTGATATGGCCGTCATCAGTCCCATCACTATCACTGTATACTCTTCTCATCTGAATAAAATAATCAAGTAATTGCAGGGACTGAAATGAAGACTCCATTGTACTGAAAATGTTAAGGTTTCAGTTGTGTCTGGTACTTTATATATATTAATCAGGTATGGGCTAGATATAAACTCAAACCACTCTGATTCATTCACAGCAGCATAAAATATAATCGTTTAGTTCTTACCAGAATATAATAGTAGTGTTGTTCCGATCTTAGAGGGAAGATGGTACGAGCATCAATACCATCAGGCTCTTATACTCATCCTCAGATGAATAAAATTATCTGTCGTTAGCGGGAATATAATACAAGAGTTGTCCCGAGACAGGGATTTTGATGACTTGGAGAAATTGTATCGCTCTTCTGAGAAATGTAGTTCTATTTTTTTTCCCTGAAAATTTTGACCTCTGTTCATGTTCTCAAAACCAGTAGGTCAACCCCTTGGCTGACCCTCAGTCCGTCCACCAAGTTTGGTTTAAATCAGATTATGTTTTATTTTATTTATTTATTTATTTATTTTTTTATGTACACAGACATACGTGAGTCAACTTTGACCTTGTCATAACCTTGACCTTTGACTGAGTTTTCTCAAAATCGACCTCCTTCATTCTTGCTTTAAGCTTATATCTTCCACCAAGTTTGGTCTAATTCCTGCCGTCACTAAATCGTAGTTGCCGGTGATCGCCAGCTACTTCAATACCACAAGTTGGTCTACCCTGTGGAACCGAAATAGTTCCATCATAGTTACGGATGCACCTTACGTTATTTCTCGACGAAATCATCCTTCACGTACTATAGTAATTTTATAGATATGTTTTACTGAAATCAATCAAGTAAAATAGTCACTAACACCCATTAATGCGAGTCGGGTCTGACCCTACTCTTCACATACTGTATTTATAGATATCTTGGTGCACCAATGGTGTGAAGCCATTATTATTTAGCCTTATAAACTATTAATTAGTCATGTGCTAATTGCTGAAGAGAGTGTACAACATATTACTGTCGAAAAATGTAATCATTAATACCAACATTGCGTGAAGACGAATGTGCGTTACCCGAAACGTGGCGTGGCGAAACCTCCAAAGTACAAAAACTGCCAAGCCGCCAACCTATCTGCAGAAGCTCCGACATAATTCCTGTATATACATGTGCAGTTAATGACTGTACTTTTTGTACCCGAAAAAAAGACGATGACGTGAAAGGATGGTGTGTCTTCCCAAGAAAAAATGACCCATCCTGTAAAGAATAGAAGAGTAACATTCAGTCCCAAGACGTAGATGATACATCCACACCATTTGTTTGCCTTTTTATTTCTCTGTTTCACTAGTTCTCATCCTTAATTATAGCATTGAGTAAAACTGATGTTGGTATTATTCCTGTTGTTTTCCTGACAAAGAGGTCATTCAAAGAGATGGAGAAGAAGTTGACCAACTTTGAGCTCTCAAATTAAATTATCTGACGAAGATAGGCACTTCCCATATAGTGACGGCAGGAATTCAGATCAAAGCTGCTTAAGTTCACCATTCCATGTTACGTTGACCTTTGACTTGTTGTTCTTAAAGAAGATGAATGTGTGTGACTTTCATTATTTCTGTCAAGTTTGGTTAAAACTGGATAAAAACTGTTTGAGTTATACTGTTCACTCGACTCACACGCCGAGGAAAACATTGCACCGTGTTTCCAGCACTCGTGAGTCTAATAATAAAACCACGAGAATAGTATACAAAGCCCCAAAGACCCAAATGAGGGTACTGTACCATAAATCTTCCTGTCTATGTCACTTCCCGGAATCGTTGACTATTGACTTACTTGCTTTCCATCAAATTCTTCATCATTCGTTGTCAGTCCTCTTGCTTACGCTTCTTCACTAAACACCATCTGTCCTCCTCTCAGCCTCACCTTTCTTTAACCCAATATAGCTTTCTGAGACTACCGGCAACAACTTTTTAAAACAATTTGATTACTCGTACACTCGTTTCCAAGCCAAAAGTGGATGTTGTGTGTAGGCCATCTTGGCAATGCAGTAACATCATTATTTTGTTCTTGTGTTCCTGAACTTCAGGTATCTGAATTCTCTATACTTGAGCTACTGCCATCTTATTTATTTTTTTAAAATTTAATACGTGTGTGCCGTTCACCTGCCCCCAAACTCTACTGACTCCATAATTCTTTGACAATCTATAATCTGAAGTATTTTTTTTTAAATTAATCTGCCCTTTCTCAGAAATCTATATTTATCGAAATCTAAACGTTCCTTGGTGATTGGTGGTTTCAGGCATCATCTTGGGTGACGCGTTGTGTCATGTGGTTTGCACATATAGGGTCGAAAAGAAGCGGCTGTAAGTTTACAGTAAGGTAATGCCACCATTAAGTGTTCAGGGCTATGACAGCCTAGCTTCCAGTCCCCACACTTTGAAGGGAATGATACGGAACCAGCGACTGTCATATATAATTGTTAAGTCTTTCTATCTCTTCATTAATCCACTTGGTGAACAATCCTAAACTTTCTCCATCCCTTTGACTTACATGCTTGACCTCTTTCCACACATGTTATCCTTATGATCACGTTACGGTACCCCATTTTTTTTTTTTTTTTTTTTTGCATTAGGCTCAGGGTTAGAGCAATTACACTTCAAAAATTTAATTACAATTACAATTACTTTCATTTTTCAAAATTACAATTATAATTACAAATACATTTGGGAATAGCAATTACATTACAGTTACAATTACTGCAAAAAAAAATCAGTTATAGTTATAATTATAATTACAAATTCCCGAATTTGGAAAAGATCGTTTTGGTAATGAAAACCACTAACTTTGCATTGTAAGGTTGTCCTTTATTTACAAACAGTGGCACAGGCTAATTTGAAAACAAAAGTTAAAATTTCATTTTTGTAGAAGTTGCAGATAGTAACTAAAAAGCTGGTAGTTTTTCAAACAATTCACTATTGAACTCAATCGTAACACTGAACAGAAAGAAGTGACACCAAGCTGAGCTCTGTTTGCTGTGATATAATTTCCGGCAATGCTGACAACTCGCCCTGATGGAGCAGGTGTAGCACTACACCCAATTGCTTCTCCTGCAAGGTTCTTCAGTGGATGCAAAGCTTGTGACACTTCTTTCTAGTACTGTATAGCATTGGATCACTGGAAAATGGTAGTTCCTTCCTCTACATATTGCTTCAACAAAAGACTCACTGACACTGTACTTCCCTTTGATCCCCGTTGATTTTGGAGCTTTCATGAACATTTTGGTATGAAAGAGACCAGACTGGGTCTTTGTGATTCTGGTAGTCCTGGTGCTGCATCATACTTGTTACTTTCCTTATCCACTATTAGCTCCTTCATGAACCACCTCCAATTCTTCACGTATTTCCTTGACATATGCCAGCACTTGGTCCTTCTGCTCTTGTAATGAAAGCCAGTCCAGTTTGAACCTAGGATCCAAAAAAGCCACCACTTGAACATCTCTCATTTCTGTGTATGGATGCAATCTTTTCTTCAGAGTCCAATAGCACTTTAGCCAGTTGTTCACAGTATAGTAATTGCGTATTATGAATTAGATTATCCAGTGAGTGTTTAAGTCCCTGACTCACTGGTCCACTAGCAGTTATGGTCTCCTAATGTCCCTCCACAACTTCCATGGCCTCGTGAAAAGGTTCGAGGACAATCACAAGCTCTTTAAAGCAGAAATCTCGACAGGCATGATTTTCTTACCCCTCTGCTTTCTCTGGGACGGATGATCAGTTGCATTATTCACCTCTAAAGGGTTCTTGAGTATAGACTTCACCATTTCCAGCTGTGAATTCCATCTTGTCACATTTTGTGTCTGGAGAACAACCCCTTTAGATCGAAGATACGGAGCAGCTACCGTTGATTTCCAAGGATGGAGTTTTCCGAGGTGCTAGTGAGAGTAGTGATTTATTTTACATTTGGGTGAGTAAACCCGTCTCTCACACACAGTTGCTGAGTATTTGCAAAATATCCTATTCTTTGAGGAAGGAAAGTCAGAACATCTAAGCAATATCCTCATCAACGATGTTGGGGTCACATGAATTTCCAGCCTCCTCCTCTTCTTCATGATCAGTGTAGAAACTTGGCAAGGAAATGTCAAATGCTTTCACCACTGAAGATGCATTATCAGCTACAACTTTCTTAACTTTCCCTTGAATACTGAACCGATTGACAATTTCCTTGTAGGTAGATGAAGTGTCAAATGTTGTGTGTCGGCCTTCAAAACTGTCACAACCCAGCTCAGCCGGGTCAGGTTCCATGAAAGAAGGTGTTTAGGACAGAGGCAGGAGATCTGTCAAAATGCAGCTTTGGTGCGTTAATCCTGGGGCATCTTAATCCCATAATTACACCTTAGTATGGGGTTAACTTACCAGTACCACTTTTCTTCCCTTTCGCAATTTCAGTTAAATTACAATTAACTATCATTTAATTACAGTTACAATTAATTACTTCAGTTTTATTTTCCTTTACAGTTATAATTACAAGTACTTTGTTTTTGTAATTAATTACATTTCCATTTAATTACAATTACAGTTACTCCAACCCTGATTTAGGCTACTGTTATCATAATCTTATTTTGGTAGCCTGTTCTGTCACTCCAGTGAAGCCTCTGGAGCCACTCAAGGAAGTGACATTTGTGGCTACAGCTCTGTGCATTACAAAACCCTTAGGTGATACTTCATTGACATTCCATGGAGCGATTATTGCTCCCATGGCTGTAAAGCTTCTTTGCATCCTTCCGATATGAAAACCTACTTTTATTTTTTCCTAATGCCAAAAACGTGTGTTTGGCCTTCCTCTGAGGACTGTCCACAACGACGAAATAGATTTCGGAAAATACTTCCAACAATTTACCCTGAACAACCTGAATTTTACATATTCGTATCCAACCAGAATCGTGGTAAATATGCTCTACGTCTTGCTAAAGGCAACCACATTCATGGTAAGTCCAGTAGATTGTCCAGTTCAGGGTCTTTCTGTGCTGTATGGTATTTAGCCATTCTCCTCTTCAGGTATAGTACTTCCTCTTATATACTCACATGGCTCTGTTGCTATTTCTTCCTCGGATAACACTGAACCCGGGCCAGCTTCTGCGTCTAATTCCTTCCTGGTACTGTTATTGTTTTTTCCTGACCCTCCTCCATCCTCTAACGTATTCCGTGTCCGATATTAATCTTCTGCTGTGACGTACTTTCTGCTGTCCCTGACGATATGACTGACTCTCCATACTGTACCGACTATGAAGCTCTTTTCTTGGTTTTAAGAAATGTATTTTTACTCCTAAGGCATACAGTTTAATTATTGAGGGTCTCCTTGTGTTTTTTCCCTCTTGTTGAGAACTTACCGATACTCTCATTCAATTTGTCCCACAGAAGGGTGACCGTTCCCAGCTCTCAAAAAACAAACAAACATCGCCTTGTTAATTTAAGCTTATATGTTTCCAGACTCTTTCCACGGGCACCAGAACTCAGAGGTACCCTTCTTACAATACAATCTGTCTGGTCATCAGCAGATGTTTACTCAGGGTTGCTCCACTGGGGATTTTACTCTGCCTTTATACCTCGCAGTTCATCACCCGCAGGGGATTTGTGCTAAACCTTAACTCTTGGTCTAAACATATCCAACAAAATATATTATTATAGTAATAATCTGTTCTGCCGTGTGGTCGACGCTTAGGTGCATTTGTAGACGACCACTGCTCTGTCAATACAGTTACCAATTCACCAATTATAAGTTCCATCAATAGTCACAAGAATCACTAAAGAACTGATTCACTGAAGTTATAACACATCTAACTTTTGGTTTGTTTAATAATATTGATTGTGGGGGGAAAAAATGTATTCTTAATACCTCTTCACCTTAAAATCTCCATCTCATCACAGTCTTTAAGAAATTATCCCTTCGCTTTACAAAACAGACAACTGAAAGCCATCCACTCTGATGACTTCTTGCGAACTGGGCTTTTCAGAAACTGGATGTGCCAACCTGACCACATGATGTTTTAGCTCTGCACATTTGCTGGCTTTGTGCAAGGATCTTATTCTTCCCTGCCCTTATGTGTGTATGGGGAAGGGGGGGGGGGTGAGAAGTAGGCTAGCACATACTCGGTGGAGCAAAATGCTGTTCATCTCATCGTCTCCTTCCCTCACTCGCCGCACTGTTCCATCACTCCCTACTATCGCTATTACACTCACACTGTACAGCTGAACTTCTTACCTTCGTGTCTATCCCTTTATGGGAGGCACACAACACCCGTCAGTCTATTTACTCACACTTCTTTGTTCAGCTTCCTCATATAGGAGTTAACCAGTATCCTCAGGGTAGCATTTATACAGGAAGTCTTTGTCGGTCTTTCTTTTTCCATCCGACCTCCAGTCTTTCAGATGCCGTGTGTCCTGGTATCTCCAAGTAAACACATCTCGACTTTAAGCTCTCCGTTGTAGGACTTTCTCTGGAAAGGACTCTTTTCCTGTAGTTTTTCAGTCAGTGCCTTTTTATACATACATACATACATACATAAATAAATATACATTTTCCTGTCTATTTTTTTATTTACCTGTTTATTCTACACACATACTTACTAAAGGCAGAGAATGGCAGCACGAACAAGGAAACAGACAGGTAAAAACTGACACGCCATAATCTGACTCACATAAATAGACAGAGACAAACACATGATGTCCCACCCCCCACCCCACTCCGCCCCTCTTACCTGCAGCCGCGCCTCCCCCACAGGAGCCCCACCAGCACGCCCTTGCCCGGCTGCTGCGCCCCATCAACACCCGCGTCAACTGCCTGGTGGCGTTCACGGTCATCGCCATCGTGGTGGGGGCCGCCGCGCTCACCATCTCCGTCCTGTTGCTGATGCAGGTGTGTGAGGGGAAGGGAGAGAAAGAAAGGGGAGAGGGAGAGGGGGGAGAAAGGGGGTGGGTGGGTGAGTGGGAAAGGTAGTGAGGAAGGAGGGGAATGAGGCGGGTAGGAATTTTAAGGAGGGGAGATGAGAGAGGCACTGTTGTATTAAGGATACAATAATACTGATGTAGGTGCGGGAGGGGAGGAGGAAAGCGTAAGAGGGAAGATAATGTTGAGGGAGATGGGAGAAGGAGAGTGACGGTGGGAGAAAGGAAGGGAGAGAGAAAGTGGGGGAGGGAGATGATTAAGGAGGGGTGTATGTGTGATTTCGAAGTGGTATTGGGGAAAGAGAGGGTTGGGAAGACAACATTTGAGGTGCGAAGAAAGAGGAAAGTAAGTGTTGCGGTAAGAGAGGGGAGGAAAGATGGAGGGAAGGTAGCGTGGGAAGGAGTTAGGAAGGAGAGGGAGGTAAGGTTCAGGAGATGGATGGTGGGGAGAATCGAGGTGGAGAGTGAGAAGGGGTGATACTTTGGGAGGAGAGGGAGAATGGTGGTGGGAGTGTGGGAAGGAGCTTGTGGGAGGAGAGTAAGAGAAGTGATAAGTGTGGGAGGGAGAGGAAAGGCAGTGATGTGTGTGTGTGTGTGTGTGTGTGTGTGTGTGTGTGTGTGTGTGTGTCAGAGGCCGACAAACAGACAAAGGCAGGGAGAGAGTTGTTGCTGTGAGTCTTGTGATGATAATGAGAGACAGAATAATGATAATGACAATGGCATAAGAATGATGTGGCTGAGGATGACGATGATGAGTATGAGGTGGCAAGGGAAGGGGGAGGGGGAGGGTGAAGTGAGAGGGAGGGAAGGGGGAAAGAGAGAGTAGAGAGGACGGGGGAGGAAGAAAGAAGAATGGGAGAACACGACAGAGTGGAGATGAAGGGGGAAGAAGAGAGAGGGATGGGTGAATGAGACAGAGAAGAGGAGAAGGGGTAAGGGAGAGGAAGAGAGAGGGGAGGGGGTAGGAGGTGAGGGGGAAGGTTGAATCGGCCGAGGAAGAGAGAGGAGATGGGAGGGGAGAAGGGGGGGGGGGAGAGAGAAAGGAAGGGAGAGAGAGGAGGGCGGAGGGGTGGAGGGAGGGGGAAGAAGGGAGGGGAGGGGGGAGTGTGTGAGGGGGGAAGGGGTGAGACTTATTGAGTTGATAAGGGTGATATTGACAGGGACGGTGATAAGATTTACTATCAACCCATATACGGGACATTTGCCATAAAATAATGATTGTTTATTACCTCCTTCCCTACGATTTTATTTAACAGTCTCAATACTGCCAGATTAACGCATTAAGTTTTGGAAGGATCCGTAGTGTTAGCTCTTTCAGTATGACTGTGTCTTTATGCTTTGCTATCTCATATAGTCGACCTCGTAGTGGCCACTGGATGAACGAGGTTGGCCCTGCCCTAATGACGGTATCCTTAATCCTTGGACTATGGGAGAAAGAATACTGCCTCGTGTGCCATGCATGTGGTGGAAGGTGACTGGAAGGAGTGGGCTTGAAAGGCAGCAAAACCCTCCTTCTGTAGCCGAAATATTACTAACATCGCCACCGCTCCACCCATCTATTCCGATGAAGTATTTTGTATTTTAGTATTACTACCACCAACCGATTTTATTCAGCTTGGGGAAATTTTTCGAGCCGGAAGAGTTAGATATAGCTGTCACTGACCTCTTGACTACTAATTGAGTAAAATCTTTTGTTGGTAGTTATAGAAAAAGATACATCGTTTGCTTGAAGGGGTTAAATCTCCAAAATAATTTCCAGCAAATCGTCTTCAGCGCCGTTACAAAGGCATATAATTTGGAACATACCAGACTGAATAGTGTCTTTTAGAAATGTAACACCCTCTTTTTAGGACAGGTGCCATCACAACCCCCTTCAGTATAATAATTTTATTTATTCATGCTGTCTCTAGACGATTTTATCCAGCTGTGGAGCGGCTTTCCGAACTGGACGGGCTAGATATGACCTTTTTCAAACCCCATCACTGCTACATATTCGTCCAAAGTTGAATAGAGTAGTCTTGTGTCAGCAATACTGAAATGTACGTCATCGGATTGCAGGGATTACTTAACTGGCGACTATGGAGTTAGTAGCGTTAGAACTTTCTAAACAGTGAAATAAAAAACACATCCTGTTTTGGGGTGTCACTGCACTCAGGCGGAAGCAGTGAACACGGTTATTCAAGTGAAGAACGGCGAGGTTAGTTCGAATAGGCAATCTTCAAATTACAACCAATTTACAAAGGTGAGGTTATTACAATGTGTCAGAGAAACTTTTGCCGAAGTAATAATCAAATGTATATGTATTGTAAGTTATAATGGGTGAAATTATTGATGTTATTATGAGTTATTATTACAAGTTATACCAACTAGCCAGAACCAGTTTTCCTGCATCCCCTCCCCCTTGCCTCAACCCCCACCCTCTCACCAGAACCACTCCCGGACGCATATTTCCCTTCTGTTGTACGGTTCAGCACCACCACTACGATCGTCAGCCAGGAACGACGCTCGTCCGTCATTTCAAAAATCATCACGGTTTTTTCTCGGAAATATGCTCAATGTGTTTCCCAGGCAAAAGTACTTATTTGAATCTAACCTAACTTAACCTAACCTAGCCTAGCGTTAACCTATCCCATTAAGGCTGCCTGGCAGATGGCGGTGGTGCTAAACAGTAATACAGAAGGAAAATATGCCTCCCGGCCACAGCATTTCATTAAGGTGCTCTGATTCTAGTGCCAGGGGGCTTTGTGATAGGGTCTAATTCTATATCCATTGACAGGCTAATTAACTCTCGCAAAATAGGAACGATTCTAGTATTACATTCAGACTAACGCCAGACGATTTTATTCAACAGAAAATGAATCATAGGAGCTTCAGAGGGTCCAGGAGTGCTAACTGTCAGTTTATTAATTCCAACTGTCTGATGATTTTAGATATATTATCAGTTTTAGAGGTTTTTAGGCCAACCCAGATCGTAGAGAATCATTTACAAGTCTAAATGTGAGAATCAAAGAATAAATTAACGACAGGAGGTGATAAAATAATAAATAAGTCTAAACCTAATGTTAAAAAAAAAAAATCAGTAGCAGTATAAATTTTGAATCGAATAATAAGTCTTTATGTCTCACTCAGTCGAGGCAACTCCAGTGTTCTACCCGTCAAAGCCAGACGATTTTATTCAGCTGAGAATCATAGGAGCCTGACAAAGACATGATTATCACCATAAACTTTCTTGCGATCAGGACACCTCTGCAATTCTGTTTCAGCAAACACCAGACGACCTTATTCAACTGAGAGTGAGTCACAGGATCTGAGAGTGGATACTGTCACTGTTACCCCTCTCATGCCGGGGACGGTTCTAGTAGCTTCTTGTATTCCAGCTAACACCCTACGACTTTATTCAGCCGGGAGTATAGGAGTCAGAGAGTGTTAATACTTGTTTAACGTTTTAATTATAACCTAATTCCTATTCTAATTCCAGCATTCAAATTCTAAAGTCTAAACCTATAAGAGAAGGCTTAGACTAATGCCTACTGACAGCACAAGAATCACTCAGGCAGACAGTTAGAGTCCCAATCTTCAATTTAAATATGATGCACCGCAACCGTTTTGACATCACGGTCTCAGGTTGTATTGTTTGGTGAACGGGGACGAGACGGGAAACAAACTTTTTCCTCCACGTTGACCAGCCCCAAAATCGAACCAGGGATTTTCCAGTTGTGGACTAGATACGTTAACCAATGCGCCACCGACTCCTGCTAATTTGACGTTTAATATTTCAGGGTCTGGATCTGGCGACCAAGGAGGAGTCTGACGTGGTGGCCCTGCAGTTGAGAGTGAAGCAGCTGGAGCAGATGGTGGGTGGAGGAGTTCTGGCCCTCCTTTGGTGCAGCCGTGGACAAAATTATCAATCCACTCGTATAGTCGAATTATTATGACACTCTTACCTGACCCCAGATTCACAACCGCGTTAATAATCACCTTGTCGTAACTAGGTTTTTTTTCTTTTATGTTTTTCTTTTCTCTCTGTTCTCTTTTTTGCAGGAATGACAATGAAAGTAATGTGCAGCGTCTTCTTATTCTCCCCGTTCCTCCTATCAAATCTTAAGTTACGGCGAGGGAATATATTTACTGTTGCCTGTATTATCTTCCTTTTTTTTTTTCTTCTTTTTCTAAGAAGCACATCGAGAGTGCATAATTTTCCCGAGTCTTTACTTCATCCTACAAAAAAAATATTCATATTACGATGTGGAACCGAAAAAAAAAAATGTCCATATCTCGACTGGAATTTTTGGCGGGTTCCGGGGAGCGCAGCAATGAATTTCGGATAATATCTTTGTACTCATCGCTGTGGAGTGGATCAGTATTTTTGTCCTCGGCTGTACTTCTGGCCGTGGTATGAATAGTTTTGGGTTTATTTTGGTGACTGATGCCTTTGGGTCGAGAATTTTGGTCTTATTTTAGTGGTTTTCAGTTTATTTCAGTATTTTAGAGTTTATTTTGGTAATTAAGGTTGTATTTTAGTAGTTTAGGTTTATTTACGTTTTTTCTGTTTTTTTAGTTGCTCTTCATTTATCTCAGTAGTTTTAGGTTTATTTTTATAGTTCTATTTTCTCTAAGTTATTGAAAGTTAATTTGGGTAGTTATAGTCGTCTTTGGTGTTTTGCGTTCATACTTCTGGGCTAGTGTTAGTAGATCTAGGTAGTTTTCTGGCTGGCTTATTTTGCTGGTTTAATTCTCATCTCGGTAGTATTAGATTTATTTCAGTGTCCCCTGTCCTTCCTTGGTAGTATAGCCTTTATTTCGGTTCATTTTGGTAGCTCCACTCTATTTCGAGAAGTATAGACCTCAGACTGTGCCTTAAAGCTTACTGTATTTTAGCAGCATTAGGCTCGTTTACGTAATTCTATCCTTTATTTCGGTAATTTGAAGTTTATTTGACAGTTTAAGGAGCATTTGGGTAGTTTAGTTTCATATCGGTAGTATTAGGTATATACTGAGGTGGCATTAGTTTTGGCATTGCTAGTTTTAGTACTTATTTTGATAACTAGCCTTCAGCTCTACTTTTTGGCTTTTATTCAGTAGTAATACGTGCTATATAGCTAGATCTTGCTTTCTTCTTGTATTTATGTGACTTTTTTTTGTAGTCATATCTTTACTTCATTACTTTTAGGCATGTTATCTGTAGTTATTTATATCTTGGTGGGTTTATGTTCCCTATGGTAGTTATGGTATTTATTTCTCTACTTATATTTTGTTTTCCGTAATACCACTGTTCCTGCGCTTTTTTAAGGCTTATTTCGGTAGTTCTAGTCTATTTTCCATTAGTTTCATTATCCTCACAACAGATATTGTCTGCTACAATTATTACTATTGCTACTGTTATGCTACGTATTTGCCGGCCGGTTTCTCGCCCTCAAATACGCAGGCTACAGCGGGTCCCTATTCTAGACCGGGTCGGTATCTCTGTGGAATAGGACTGGACACAAAAACAAGGCAGTGACTGTTACACACATGTATTACAAATATGTTCCCAGAGACAATAATACATCAACAAATACATTACATGCGGGGTTTGCCGCGGATGGGTTAACAACTCGACACAAGGTCTTACTTGATTGGAAATCTGTCACAATACCGGCAGGTAGAAAGTATGGTAATATTTACCCAGCACTTATAACACATAAAATACACTCATGATTCAGGACACAGGAATGAACTTACTACAATTTCCCAATCTCGTATAGCACTGGACGGCACTGGTATATAAATTACGTAAACACCTGCGTCATAGACACTTGCCGGTCGGAAGTGTATCTCAGGTAGAGTCAGCCGCGCAGTGATCACTGGAGGGGGGGGGGGGCGTGCGGTATTCTAGCGGGACATTTGGAGATGCCCAGACATACCCTAACTAATGTGCCCGGACACTGGGGTGGGTGGAGGTTTAATGCACAAGGGGAAGGCACGATGGGAATAATATCTATTCCTTCTGTTAGCCACTGAGGTGTTTCACTTGCGTGCCTGTGCGCTGGTGAGGGAGAGTTTCAGTAAACAAGGGAATGGCACAATCGGCATAATATTGTTGTTCTGTTGGTCACTGTGGCGTTTTGTTCACTGGGGGGGGGGATGCGCGGGACTCCACTCGGGATATAAATTAGGCCAAAGTTACTATTAGGCTCGTCCAATCTTACACTCTGGGCTCCTGGTCACTTATCACTTGAATATACTATGGGAATCACTCGCATGGTATAAGCTAATGCACACACATATATCTGGGTCTAGAAAGCACACGCATAGGCAAAGTCCACTCGCTTCACTATCACTGGTGGGCCGCAGATTGATTCCTACATCCGGAGGAAGTGCAGAGTGACACGCCCCTGGACAGGGCCCCACATGTAGTCGTGGGACTAAGAGCTCAGCCCGAATAGAGCCAGGAGACAGGCCTGACGTCGAGTCTGGGAGAGACTCGGAGAGGTCTCGCCCACAGGTAAGTCACACCTTGGTGTTCGGGGCAACTCCTGGGGTGACTGAGGACCCAAGGTACTGGAACCCGGGGTGGCTGGACTGTGGCAACGGCTGGAGGGCAGCGTTGCCGTCAGGGTCGTCACACGGGAACCTCAGGCCGGGGGAGTAGTGGACAGGGCCCGATGTCGGCTGCTGGGTCTGCTGGGGCTTCGCTTCAGCCGCTGTTCACACTGGTAGAGTTGCAGGGAACCAAGGCCTCGGGTGAGGCCTTGCCACGGCTCGGGGGAAGGGTCCTCTCTGGCTGCAGGATCTCCTGTGGGAGAGAAGCAGACTGTGGCCTGCTTTACCTCCAGCCTGATGTAACTAAATGGCCAACGTCGTAGTGGCACAGGGGACAACAGCTTCAGTGCGGCTAGTGGCCTGCTCTACCTCTGGCCTGACGTGACTAGGGGCCGACGTCGTAGTGGCACAGGGGACTGCAGCTCCAGGGCAGCTAATGGCCTGCTCTGCCTCTGGCCTGACGTGACTAGTGGCCGACGTTGTAGTGGCACAGGAGGTTGTAGCTCTGGTGCGGCTAATGGCCCGTACCATGGAGCTGAGAGGACTAGTAGCAGAGGGACGGACTGTGGCCAATCCTGCCATGTACCCAGTACAGCTTGTGGCTGGTACTGCGGCGCTACTCTGGGGGGAACGACTACAGGAGTCGGACGACTTGTGGCCTGTCCAACCCGGGTTGGCTGACACGCGTCCGTGCCGCGGCCCAGTAGCGGGGATGCAACTGGGGAATGGACTGTGGCCGGTTCTGCCCTGTACCCGGTATGACTGGCCAATACTGCGGCGTTGCGTGGAGTTGTGAACTCGAACCCTTACCTGGCGAGTGGAATTTCGGCCGGAGACTAGGCGTCGGCGACTGCTACCTTTCCGGGGCATCACCTGGGAGTAAGAGGGTCGCCGGGAAGAGATACAGGTGCGCCGTTCCTGTTCCCAGCCACTCAGTGTCAGCGGTGGACCCCCGGTGGTGCTGTGGGGGTTGGGGGCGTCGGTGTCGTCTGCATTGGGCGTCGCGCTGTCTGCGGCCTCAGCTACTATTACTACAACTACTACTACTACTACTACTACTACTACAACTACTACTCACTCTCTCTCTCTCTCTGTTTCAAGCACACGCGCACTACACAATACACTATAAACACGGATCAGAGATAAGATAAGATAGGAGGGCGTGGGACTGCGCCAAAACCGCCCTTGTCACTGCTTACTTACCTCTCTCTTTCTCTCTCTCCCTGTAATAGTGTGGGCTGCATTCGTGTGTGATGTATTTATGTGATATGTATATATGTGAGGAGTATTCATATAAAGTGTATTAATGTGAGGTGTATTAATATGTGGTATGTTTATGTGAAGTGTATTTCTGTGGCTTGCTTTCGTGTCAGATGTATTTATTTGAGACGTATTTATGTGATTTTTATTCATATGAGGTGTATTTATGCGAGATGTAATCATGTGAGCTGTGTACGTGAGGAGTATTCGTGTGAGGTGTATTTGTGTCAGGTCTTCATGTGAGGTTATTTCATGTGTTGTGTATTAGACTGAGGTGTATTTATGTGAGCTGATATTGCATCATGTGTATGCGTGTAAGGTGTATCGATTTGAGGTTATTTTGTGAAGTGTATTCATGTAGGATGTATTTATGTGAGGTGTGTGATGTACAGTGTGTGGTGTACCGTGTGTGGTGTCTGGTGAACAGTACAGTGTGTGGTGCGTAGAGTATGGTGTACCCTCTTTGGCGTGTGGATTATGGTGTACCGTGTTTGGTGTGCTGCGTATGATGTACCTTGTGTGGTTTGTGATGAGTCGTATGTGGTATATTGTGTGTGTGTGTGTGTGTGTGTGTGTTTGTCACCGGGTCTGTCATGATCACGTGATGGCGGCGTGATCGTCAGCTTTTACCCTCCCGCAAGAGAGCTAAGAGCTCATATAGTCCGATCTAACGATAAGGCTGTGACTTTCACACACGCACACACCCATCCCCTTGCTTAAGGGGATGGGTGTGTGCATGCTTCGTCAGTGAAACTATTCGCAACCCGAGCAGGCGCGAACTTCCGTCTACCAGATGGCAGGCGAGAGTGTTACCACTGAGCCAGCGAAGTGCGTGTGTGTGTGTGTGTGTGTGTGTGTGCCATGTTTAATGTGTAGTGTTAAGCCTGGACGTGAAGTAGGTTTGAAGCATACTGTATCATATATTTTTGCATCTGTGTACCTACAGGTGACGGAGATGACGGATGCCATTAAGAAGATCGGTATGCCATCACCAGGGGGGTTTGGTGAGCCCAGCTGGGGTGAGGGGGAGCAAGGGGGAGGGAACATGATGCTCCCCGCCGACCCCCTCCAACCCCAACGTAACCGCCCTATCCAGGTACCGTATTTTTAAACATTCTTTAATTTAAGCTGCATGTACGATTTCTTAATTATGCTTCTCGTCTTCATTCGTAAGCAATACTGAACACATGACATGTGTAAGAATGTTCTTTTATGATTTTTTATCTTCAGTTATGTAATATCTGTAAACATTTCCTAGCTTAGGGTGTAAGATTGCTTATTTAGAGTTTTCATCTTCCTATAAGCCCTGAGATTTCAAAACTTATTACACCAGTACACAACAGCCCGAGGAGATGATGTGTTTGATTCTTTTCGTCTCTGTCTTTCTCTCTCTCTGTCTGCCGGCCTGTCAGCAACATAATAATAATAATAATATAAAAAAAAAATGGATGGAATTGCACCAAATTCGACATGATGAATGAAAACCATTAGAGGAACAGTTGATTTATATGTGGCCGCCAACAGCCATAGACCAAGGGAATGGCAAGGTCAACTCAAAATTTTTTTTATCCGATTTTTACCAAACTTGGTAAAAGAATTGAGGGACAAGAAAGGGTGAAGGGATTCATTTTTTAGAACAATTAGTCAGAGATAAAGGTCATAGGAAAAGAGAGCAAAGGTTCGACCAGTTCACTTAATACTGTTTTTATTCAGCTTGGATCGTGCATGGGTGGAAGGGTTTAAGGAGTTCAGAGCAAGAGTTCAAATGTAAAGGTTGTACGGTAAGATGAAGTGACATATTTTTCGTCCGATTTGTATCAGATTTGGTGGATGGCTTGAGGGTTACGTAAGAATGAAGTAATTCGATTTTGAGAGCAATCGCTCAAAGATAAAGGGCAGGATCAAAGGTTGATCCACACGATCATCAAGCACTTGTGTCTGAACACGTTGCTCATCAGTTTCGAAGCATGGCGACGAGTCACTCTTGAAGCAGTACATTAGAAGCGATAAAGGTGCTTCAGGTCATTACCCCTACACGAATATAACCCAAAACATTTTCGTTATCATACTCCAAAACCACACGTGCCCAGTGATCGTGTGGACGAGCCTTCAGACCCATTGTACGGCAGGGGTGTTGCACTCTGTTTCTTCCTGTGTTGTATTTAAAATCGTATGTTTATACTTTCACATGTACTCATGCAACTTTCTTTAACATTCTTGAGCTTAGACCGTGAGACCACCCACTTCTCTCTCTCTCTCTCTCTCTCTCTCTCTCTCTCTCTCTCTCTCTCTCTCTCTCTCTCTCTCATGCAACTTACAAACACTGCACCACCAGTAAGTTAGTGATTACTGAAGCGAAAAATTGCAGCCCGACAAAAGCACATGAAAATAATTAACTGCTTAGGTGACGTGTTTATCGGAAAATTTAATTAACCTCTTCAGTACGGTGATGTATTTTATATCATTCTTGCTAACACCAGATGATTTTTTCCCTATTAAAGGTGACCTCCTGTAGTAATGGTGTTAACGGGGACTCTATCAAACCTCTCCAGTTCGGAAAGTCACTGCTAAACTGAATAGAATCGTCAGGAGATGCCAAGAATAAGAGTATATATATAAACGACGTCATCGTATTAAAATGGTTATCCTCTGACACCCAAGGATGTCTTTATTATTTTATTGTTGGTTAGTCAGAAGATTTTATTAAGCTTTGAAGAGACCAACTCGGGCTGAAGTGTAAAGACAAGCTCCAGTGACCCCTTCAAACGGAGGAAGTGTTTTCTGGTCTCATTATTTATTTCATTCTGGGTACCGCCAGACGTTTTCATTCAGTTTATGAGAGATAGCCTCAGAATGTAGGGGTTTACCTCTTCATCCCGAGCACGTGGTTTATAATTTTAAATAAATCGCCAGACTATTTCATTCAGCTATGGAGAGATTTTTCGAGCCAAGGGGTTGTGGTTAAATGTAGCTACACTCAATCCTTTCACTGTCAGAGGTGGACAAAATTGTTGAATATCTCTGGGGTTAAAAACAATGCAGTATAAACGAAATTCTCGGCTTGAAGGAGTTCAGAGATGCTTTTTGAATACTTTCCTAAAGCGCTCATCAGTCCCCCAGTCACATTTATGTATTGGAAGATTTGGTTAAGATCCTTCATAATACTTTTCTGTTTTAATATGCACGGAAGAAGGAACCAAAGGGCAGACCCCCTAAGACTGTTCCCTCCAAGAAAAAACAAAAACAAGATAACAGAGAGCTAAATTTAAGATCTGTTCATTTCGAGATGCCTGGACACATTGCATTTGAAAGACTGGAGGTCATAGGCAGTAGGAAATACAGACAGAGGAAGACAGTTCCAGAGTTGACCTGCTGCAGACACGAAGAACTAGGAGTAACGGTTAACTCCTGCATTAGAGAGCTGGACAGAAAAGACATTTCCGAGCGTCATAAGTCGACCTGTCTGTTTAAAAACTGGTGTTATTTATTTAAAAGAATGCCAGGCTGTTGTGCCTCTTACTGTTCATATGTACAGTATGTTAAATACGAAATAAAGATGATTGATTGACTGATTGATTGACTATCATCTGAAAGTCTAACAAAGATCCTCTATGAATTCTCCCCCAGAACGCCGGCCCCCAGCCTCCTAGCGATGCCCACGACACCTTCCGTGCAGGCTTGAGCGGCATGAGGGCCGAGGGCGTGAGGAGTGGCGGTGTAGGTGGCAGCATCGACCTGGCAGACCTGCCCGGGCCGCATTACGACGACGAGGGCGGCGACGACAGCGACGCGGAGGGCTCCGGGGACTGCATACAGAACCCACCCCGACCCGCCTGTCCTGAGGGGTACCATGTGTGCCCCACGGATGAACCATGCCCGAAATATGTGTGCTGTCTCTAGGGCCTTTCTCACCCTCTACATTTCTTTTGTCAGTGAAAATAGGGCTAGATCTCGGTAACACTTTGCATCAACGGGAGAGCAACAGTAACATTTC
>JAGKTI010006325.1:0-16053 GCA_018397915.1 Birgus latro
ATTAAACCTCCACCCACCCCAGTGTCCGGGCACGTTAGTCAGGGTATGCCAGAATATCGCAGTCCCACCCCCCGTCAGTGATCACTACATGGCAGACTCTACCTGAGATAGACTTCCGGCCGACAGGTGTCTGTGACACAGGTGTTAACGTAACTTATATACAGTGCCATCCATTGCTATACGGGTTTGGGAAATTGTAGTAGATTCATTCCTGTGTCTTAAATTATAAGTGTATTTTATGTGCTATAAGTGTTGGGTAAATAGTATCATACTTCTACCAGTAGGTATAGTGACAGACTCCCCATCAAGTAAAACCTTGTGTTAAGTGTTAACCCATCCCCGACCAACCTAGTTTGTAATATATTTGTTGATGTACTATTGTCCCTGGGAAGATGTCTGAAATACATGTGTGTAATACTTACTGCCTTGTTTTTCTGTCCAGTCCTACTCTTTAGAGTTACCGACCCAGTCTACAATAGGGACCCGCTGTAGCCTGCGTATTTGAGGGCAAGAAACTGACCCACTAATACGAAGCATATCACATTGACCAAATTACAACTCCAGAACTAGATACGATGTTACACAAATACACAAGGCAGATGGTATAAAACAGATATAGCTGGACATTAGAGTCTGGGACAATTTATTAAAACACAGATCATTTCTAATAGGACTTGAGAGTGTATACTGGAGTTACGATATAACACGGACACTTATAACAAGACTTGGACACTAAAGTTGTAATATAGCATGGATCACTTGTGATAGGACTTGCGCACTGAAATTACATTACAGTACAGGACACTTATACAGTATTATGGGCTGGACACTGAGATTTCCGGGCGATTCGCACGGGATCCGGAATAGGGTAAGTCACTGATCACTGCTCCTCCCGTAGGAGGCATTGGACTATGGTCATAGGCTGTATTAGTGGGCAATGTAGTGGGAGGCGCGCCTGATGTTGCTGTCTTCTGGGAGTGGAGCCCCGGTCTCCTGGGTCTATTAGGCCTCCCCTGGGGTCCTTGGTACGCCCCGGGGTGTCTGGGGGCTGCGGTCCCTCAAGCCCGGGGTCGCCATCATGGTGGGGCTGCAGCAACCTCTGGTGGTGGGGGTCACCGTCAGGAGGTGGCTGCGACAACCTCTGGTGGTGGGAGTCGCCATCAGGGCAGGACTCCGGCGACCTTGCTGTTGGGAGTCCGTCAGGTGGGGTCGTCCTCAGGAGGCCGGTTGTAGGGTGAGGACTCCAGGACTGCTGAGAGGGCCTCGCCAACAGTCTTCCACCAGCGTGTCCTCCAGGGGCTCATCTCTGTGGGGAGAGAGAGAATATCCCGCCCAGCCACAGGAGGGGTGGTGGGCTGAGCAAGGGGCGTCCCCTTCAGGAAACGCCCCAGGAGCAGACGGTAAGGAGCGGATGGTGGCCTGGTCTACCTTCCCCGTGTGGACAGATACCAGCACAGCGGTTCCTCTGCCCCTTAGGACTACAGGAGAAGAGCGGGCGGTGGCCTGCTCTGCCCTGCTCCCTGAAGAGGGGAGTGAACCTCCTGTAGGTGAGGAGTAAGTGGTGGCCGACTCTGCCTAGTGCCCAACATGGACGGTGACCTGTGTCGCGGTTCTGTAGGAAGTGGCAGCTGAGCAGCAGATGGTGGCCTGCTCCATCTTGTACCCGTCACGGATGGTGGCCAGTGTTGCGACGCTGCCCCTGGGAGATGCTGCAGGAGAGAAGCGGATGGTGGCCTGCTCTTCCTCGTACCCGACGTGGATGGTGGCCTGTGTCACGTCCCTGCAGGGGATGGCAGCTGAGGAATGGACGGTGGCCTGCTCTTCCTCGTACTCGACACGGATGGTGGCCTGTGTCGCGGCACTGCTCGGGACTGTAAGGACAATCCCGCCCCTTACCTGATGAGGGTTGTTCTGACTGGAGCCTAGGTAACTTTTCCTGCGTACCTGGTGAAGCATTGGTTGGGAGCAAGAGGGACATAAGGTAGTTGGAGAGGTAGGCCCATCATGCCCGGAAACACTCCGCACCTCACCTGCCTCCCTGTTTGTTCCTCCTCGGGTGGGGGGGTGGTTGCTTCGTCTGCCTCCCTGTTGCTTTCTCCTCGGGTGGCTGTTGTGTCCCTCTTGTTGGTGTTCCACGTATTTGCTTGTATTTCACCACCTTCGTCGGGGAGAAAGTCACATCCTCGTGGATGGAGGTGGTATGTGTCTGTGAGGGTGGTTTGTTGGGTGGGTGTGAGGTGGTGGAGGAAGGCAGTCCAATAGAGTGTGGTTAGGTTGGGTGGTTGGTGGGGTGTGTATTGTAAGCCATGCGGAGTGTGGTGGTGTGGTGTGTGTTGCAGAGGCGGAGGTGTGGTGTGCCACATACGCGGCAGTGTCGTCCGTGAGCCGGGAACCAGGTCACTCGTTGGATTCGCATTGTGGACAGATTGGTGGTTTCTGGCTGAATGCTGGCTACTGGTGCTGTTGCTCGCCTTTTATGATGGGGTGTTGGGGGTGTCAACATCCTTCTCTTGGGGATTTGGCACAGTGGAATTTCACACCGGGCTTGGTGTATGGATAAAGTGATGGGGATTGTGTTAGGCGCAGGTGTTGGTGGTTTGCTTGTTGTGGGTGAGGTGGTGGGTGAGGGTGTGGATGTGTATCGTGCAGATGGGCTGAGAGGTGGCCGGAACGGGTTGTGGCGGTGGTTAGGACCGGGGTAGGTGGTGAGCGGGCATGCAGTGTGGGAGTAGTGGGAGGCGTAATTTCCCGTGGTGTGGTGTGGGAGGTGGAGGGTGGCAGTGTGGTGGTGGTTTTGCCCAGGGGGTGGATGGGGGGTGGGGTGTGAGTAATGGGTGGGTGAGGTGGAGAGAGGGTGGAGGTGCGTGATGTGTGCGTATGTGGAGGTGTAGGGGGGTGTAGTGGTGTTGGGCTGGGTGTTGCGGGGCTGTGCAGCTCTTTTGGCTGTGTGGTGGTGAAAGGCGCATCTGGTGAGGATGGATTGTAGGGGGAGGCAGGACAGGGCATCAGCGTTGGTATGCAATTTACCTGGGTGGTATGCAATTTCGTAATTAAATTCCTCCAAGGTTTCTCACCACCAAATGAGTTGGTTGTTCTCTATCGTAGACTGACAGCCACTGGAGGGATTGGTGGTCCGTGATGATGGTGACCTGCATGCCCGAGAGATAGGCCCTGAAGTGCTCAAGTGCCCATATGATGCCTAGGTATTCCCTTTTTGTGGCGGCAGAGTTCCTTTCCTCTTGGTTGAGGGTGCGGCTGGCACAGGCAGTAATATGTTCTCGCCCCTCTTGCACCTGCGAGAGGACGGCGCCAATGGCTACCAGTGATACATCTGTGTAAAGCCGGAATGGAAGGTTGTAGTCAGGGAAGCGACGATTGGTCTGGAGATCAATTTGTCTTTGAGGGTGTTGAAGGCAGTGACCCGATCATTGGTCCAAGTGAAAGGATCATCCTTCTTTGTCATATCGTGCAAGGGTTTGACAGTGTTGGCAAACCCTTTTCATGAAGTGCCTATAGTATGATGTGAGCCCAAGGAAGATGGGGACTTGGTGTACATCTTGTGGCAGAGGTAGGTCTGCGATGGTGCGCAGTTTGTCGGAGTCGGGTGAGATGCCATCTCCTGAAATGATGTGCCCCAGGAATGCCACAGATTGTGCAGCCAGGACAAACTTGGAGGGCTTAAGCTTTATCCCTGCCTGGCGGATATGCAAGAAGACTTGCTTGAGGTGGTGGAGGTGGTCGGCCCACGTTTTGCTAAAAACGATGACATCGTCAAGATAGGCCTGGCAAACTTCCCAGGTGAGGCCACTGAGGACGGACTCCACCAGGCGGGAAAAGGTGGCCGGGGCGTTGCAGAGTCCAAATGGGAGGACGTTAAATTGGTAGTGCTTCCCATTGCTGGTCGAGAAGGCAGTCTTGCCCCGGTCGTCCGGATGCACGGGGACCTGACAATAGCCAGACAGGAGGTCTAAGGTGGAAAACCAGGTGGGTCCATGGAGGGAGTCGAGGGAGTCTTCGATTCTGGGAAGATGGGTGGCGTCATTTGTGGTCACATCATTTAGGCGTCGATAATCCATACAAAATCGTAGTGTGCTATCCTTCTTCTTGACTAGCACAACGGGAGAGGACCACGGGCTGGTGGAAGGTGATACAATGCAAGCATTGAGCATTTCCTGGACCTGCCGGTCTTCCTCAGCACGTTGGTTTGGGTTCTTCCAATGGGAGAGTTGTTGGATGGGTGGTCCATTGGTGTGGATTTCATGCGTCAGGTACGTGGGTGGCCGATGTCAGTGGGTCCCAACACGAATAGGTGTTGGAAGTCCAGGAGTAATTGTTGGAGACTTATGGCTTGGTGTGGGGAGTAATTGTTGGAGACTTTTGGCTTAGTGTGTGGTCGGGCAGGGGGAGAAGGAAGAGGGGAAAGGAGGGGGGAGGGTTTTGCACAAGGCTCAGCCTCTTCCATTTCTCCGATGACCAACCCCTTTGGGAGAGTGAGGGGGGGTGGTAGACAAGTTGGCGATCCTTACTGCCCTGATATGAGGTGGGAGAAAGGTGGGGGACAGTAGGCAGGAGAGGGCTCCTGATGGCAGGTCTGGGGAGAACAGGATGGTGGTTCCAGAAGGCTTGTTAACCCGCCCAGTCCCGACTGGTTTTTTACCCAGCCTACCCCCAGGTCCCGACCGATTTTCGACTTTTTGTTTTTTGGCTGAAACCTTCGCTTTTGGTGAGAAACATCGAAAATTCATAGAGAAATCACGATCCTGCAGTTAGAAATGTTGATACAGGTGTCACTCAACCTTACGTTATCTTTCTTTTTCAGGTTACCTGGCTAAAGAAAACGAACTATGGAAGGGTTAACTAATTCAAACCACTTTAAATTACGTATTTATTTCATTTATTTGGTACGAATTTACGTGTAGTACAAGTGTATATTGGTCTTCACACAATAATATAGACGTTTCTAAGCACTGTTCACTCACCTAAAACCCCAGTATATGGCACCTTCCTTTACGACATTGCCACCTCATCACCTCTGTTTGTTTCTACCTCTAGCTTCTTTGTTTCTTTGTCCTCCACCTCAGGAATCACTTTCACCGTGAATTTCGTCATTGGAGAGACCGTGGGGCAACATACCTTTACCGGCCAGGTTAATGCTAACAGGTGAATTGCCCAGTGTGGGGGGGAGAGGGGAAGGGGAGGTTAGGTGAGTCCAGGCAGTATCCCTGCTTGACAGCAGGTAGAGGAAGGTCTCCTACATATGCCTACCAAAAATCACCCACGAATGTTGAAAATTGTGCACACAATGGGCCTTGCAATTGAGTGACGTACGATGCACGTCGTTGGGTCTGTCCGCGGAAAAAAGTAGCTACGTGCATCATACGTCGGTGGGACTCGGCGGGTTAAGATGGAGCTAGGCCTCATGCGGGGGGGGGGGGGGGTAAGGGGGGGGGGGATGGTAGGGGGGGGGGTTGGGGGGGGGGGGGGTGGGGAAGAGGGGGTATTGCATGTGCAGAGTGGCTGAGGTGGGTCTTGGGGTTGTTGAAAATGTGCATGTCTCTTGTGACAGTCTATCCTGGTGTTGAGCTTCTGGATAAGGTCCAGGCCCAGGTAGCCATCATAAGCACAGCAAGAGGAGTCAAATATTATAAATCAGTGTTGAGCTGAGACTTGCTGATCTGTGTCGACCCATAGGGCCGGCGTTTCCCCACGGATAGGCAGGGAGCCCTCTCCCGTGTCCACAAGGTGGACTGAAGTGGGGAAGAGCGGGCAGAAAGCCGATTTATGACGGGAGTAGAAGTGTGTGTATAGGCATTACCTGGCTGCTCCCGTGTCCACCAGTAGCCTCGCCATCACCCCATGCAGCCTTAATCTTGTCATAGACTGGGGGGCGGTACTTTTGTGAGGTGGCCCCCACCACGATGGGGAGGTGTGGGGGTGGGCCTAAAAATCAAGCAGGACGTTGCATTCCTCCTCTGTTACTTCGTCTCCGTCTCTGGGGTTGGGATCGGTACTGTCAGTGGGGGAAACGTCGTCTTTGTCATCTTCCGTTTCTACTGAAGAGACCTTGCGGCGCCCTTGTATATTGGCTCTCCGTCGAGATGCTTTGAGCTGCTCACGGATGTCATGTAAGGGACATCGTGGCTGCAAGCTGAGAATTCCCACGGATTTATTGCTATTAGGTTGTTGTTTTCTTTGTGGTTGGGGCGTTTCTTGGTCAGATGAGCCTTTGGTATAGTGGGAGTAGTCGAGGGGCTTGGTAGAACTGGAGTTGGATGTGGTTTGGAAGGTGGTGTGGGTCCCATTATGGGGAACTTGCTGACAGCATCGATGTGCCACATATATTGTTTGATGCTGTACTGTGTATGTCGATATATGGTAATATATGTGTAAGACTGGTTAGCCTGTGTTTCCGCCCTGTTCCTTGGTATATGTTCTTGCCCGGTCTTGAATTAAAGAACCCAAAGCTTGTGTCTGTGTCTTAGAAGCAAGAAGTTGCACAAAAAAACACAGAGCATAATTCACTCCAACTATCTTATGTCCCTCTCGCTCCTAACCAATGCCTCGCCAGGTATGCAAGGAAAGTCACCTAGTCTCCAGCCAGAACAACCCTCATCAGGTAAGAGGCAGGATTGTCCTTACAGTCCCGAGCAGCGCCGCGACACAGGCCACCATCTGCGCCAGGTACAAGATGGAGCAGGCCACCATCCGCTGCTCAGCTGCCACCTCCTGTAGAACCGCGACACAGGTCATCATCCGTGTTGGGCACGAGGTAGAGTTGGCCACCATCTACTCCTCACCTACAGGAGGTTCACTCCCCTCTTCAGGGAGCAGGGCAAAGCAGGCCACCGCCCGCTCTTCTCCTGTAGTCCTAAGGGGCAGAGGAACTGCCACTGGCATGTGTCCACATGGGGAAAGTAGAGCAGGCCACCAGCCGCTCCTTACCGTCTGCTCCTGGAGCTATTTCCTGAAGGGGACATCCCTTGCTTGGCCCACCACCCCTCCTGTGGCTGGGCAGGATATTCTCTCTCTCTCCACAGAGGTAAGCCCCTGGAGGACCTGCTGGTGGAGAAGTGTTGGCAAGACCTTCTCAGCAGTCCTGGAGTCCTCGCCCTACAACCGGCCTCCCGAGGGCGTTCCCCCCTGACGGACTCCCGACAGTGAGATACCGCAGTCCTGCCCTGATGGCGACTCCCACCACCAGAGGTTGCCGCAGCCATCCCCTGACGGTAACCCCCGCCACCAGAGGTTGCCGCAGCCCCACCCCGACGGCGACGACCCCAGGCATGAGGGACCGCAGCCCCCAGACACCCTGGGAGGCGTACCGAGGACCCCAGGGGAGACCTAATAGACCCAGGAGACCAGGCCTCCACTCCCAGAAGTCAGCGCCACCAGGCGCACCTCCCACTACACTGCCCACCAGTACAGCTTGGGCGACTGGCCTACGACCACAGTCCAGTACCTCCTATGGGAGGAGCAGTGATCAGTGATTTACCCTATACTGGACCCCCAGTGTGAATCGCCCAAGAAATCTCAGTGTCCAGCCCATAATACTGTATAAGTGTCCTGTACTGTACCGTAATTTCAGTGCGCAAGTCCTATCACAAGTGATCCATGCTATATTACAACTTCAGTGTCCAAGTCTTGTTATAAGTGTCTGTGTTATATCGTAACTCCAGTATACACTCTCAAGTCCTGTTAAAAGTGATCTGTGTTTTAATAAATTGACCCAACCTCTATATCTGTTTTGTACCATCCGCCTTGTGTATTTATGTAACATCATATCTAGTTCTGGAGTTGTAATTTGGTCAATATATGTTTGTAAGTTTTGGTTTCAGCCAAGTTTTTATGCGCTGTTCTATCAATTGTGTGCATTGACCCGGTCTTGCGAAGAACCCTAGCATAAGCATACATGTTCGAGGAGCAAGGCGTTGACCCTCAAAAACGTAGCAAAACATTCATCTTCATTGACTGTTTTCTAATGCAAATGAAATGCCCAACCGGCGGAGCAACCCCGACACCACCACCCAAGAGGGAGGACATGGGGAGGTGACACCAGCCCCAGGAGGGGACCACAGACAGGTACACAGGTGCTCCACGTCACACTGCCTTACATCACCTGTGGCCCAATGCCCCCCTTACCCTCAACAAGACCCCCAGGAAATGCATCAACTCAGTGCATTAGCCTCCGACTGCAACGGCGCTCACCAGCCTCGTGGTGGGAATGACCCTCAAATCATCCCAAGTAGGCCCTTGGCTACAGAGTCCTCTGGACCTGTAGTGAAAAGAGGGAGAGAGGCAACCATCCCTCATAGACCTACTGTACCCCAGGGGAGCAGTGGCGCAGTAGAGGCAACGAGCCCTACTGTAGGAGGGGAGTCCACTGGACCTCCTCCTTACACTATCCGCCGTAGGGAACAGGCGTATTGGCACGTCTGCCAGACGACCCTCACCTGTACTTCTGAGGAAGGTAGTGGAACCGACTTAGAATCCTCCGGACCTACAGGGGGAGAGACGACCGGCTGTACCCCAGCTGCAACTTTTCCCTGGCAGCAGGAGAGCGGTAGAGTCCTTCGGACCTACTGTGCGACCCCAGGAGTCCATTGAACTTCCTCCTCCTGCTGTCCCTGGGACGAGTGGTCCCCTGATGGAGTCCTCTGGACCTGCCAGGCGGGAAGAGAGTCCACCGGACCTCTTCCCTCTGCCCCGGCATGGAGTTCCAGTGGTGCCTCTCGGGCCCACCAAGTCGAGGGTGAGGCCACTGGCCCTCCCTCCTCCACTCGCCTGGAGGCTCCCTGTGAGGGTGTTCTCCCTGGCTTGGCCCACCCCACTATAGGCCGAGCGAGATGCCCCTCTGGCTCCTCCTCCTCCGGGATGGACGGATACTGCTCCCCCGCAGACCTACTGGCGGAGAGTGTGTGGAGCGGACCAGTGGAGAGCCTGAGTATCTTGTCCCTGCAGCCCAGCCCCCGACCCCCTCGGCAGCTGACAGACTCCTCCCGGACTAGAGGCTGCAGACGACCCCTGTTGGCCTTCCCCTCCAGACGAGACCACAGCCCCAGGACTTCAAGGGCCGCTCCCTGGGTGACCCCAGGCCCAGACCAGCCCGGTCCCTCCTCCAGGACTCCTCCCACAGCCAAGGGCATCTGCCAAGCAGTGCACCTCCAAGCTCTCTTTGGTCCCTGTCCCAAGGGCTCCCACACTCCGACAGCCTCCAGCAATAGAGGGCCGCCGCACACGCCGCCCTCCAGCCGGACTCCAGACCACGCAGTACGAGGCCTGCACCCTTACCGGGAGCACACCCCTGATGGCCTGCCCCCTACACCGGCCCGCTACCTGGACCTACCGGCAATGTGACCTCAGTGTGCCACAGTGTAATAACCAATAACTGTGCCCTCCCCTAGTGATACGAATCCCGACAATGTGTTCCCCTTACAAGAGTGCTGTGACCCCTATGTGATAATAACCTGTCCCCCCCCCATGTGAAACCCAGAATCTCGGGACCCAGTATAGACTCAGTGCCCATGCAGAACGTAAGTGATGCCCTCCCCTGCGCTACCATGTGAACTCAGTATTGTTATTGTGTCCAACAGATCGACCACACGAATTCCAATTCCCCATTCATATATCATATTTGTGTTCATTGATAACGTCACGACCCCTGTGTCATATACCTGTCCCCAAACAGTGTCACTACCTGTATAATATTTCACTCAGGAGACATAGTGCTGCACCTGTGCTCAGTGATAACGTCACAGACCCTGTGTGGTATCTCTATCTACATATATTGTTCTAACCTGTGTGATATTCCACCTGAGAGATATTGTGTTACATGCTCTGTGATTGTAATTGTTCCATATATAGAGCTGCTCTATGTACACAGAGTGCTGAGAGCACTGTATTTAACTATAAGGTAATATATGTGTAATACTGATTAGCTTGTGTTTGAGCCCTATCCCTTGTCTGCATGCTGTAGCCCGGTCTTGAACAAAAGAACCCAAACATTTGCCTGTATCCTAGCCCAAGAAGTTGGACTACGAATACGCTGCATAACAATGGTGGCTAACGGTGGTTCTAGATCTGGTAGAGAGCAACAAGGGACAACGGGAAAGTTACAAAAATGGCTGCCAAACCACACGTCCAATTACCTAAGTTCAAACCCGATCAGTACGACACTAACACATATATGTCCTTGGTCAAACCTATATTGGACATCAGTTTTGAGCATGACAGAGAAAAAATCGCAGTGACGTTTCCACACCTGGGAAAAGTGGTCTCCAGTGTTGCGATAAAAACTGTTCCAGAACTAACATAGACACAATTCAAACAAATCATGATACAAGCAGTCACACCCTCACTGGGAAAGGTTGTCGCCCTTTCCCAGCTAACGCCCCCACCTTTGAGGGAAACCTGGACAACACCTGTTCAGGCCAGGCAACTCGTCACTGCCGCCTACCCCAAGGCTGATGCCGCCACCCAGGACCAACACACCTTCAACACTTTACTCAGGATCCTTCCTAGTGCCAACAGAGAGCACTTTACCATCTACGATCTAATGGGGGATCTCGATAGAGGCATTACACTAGTGAGGTGCCCCCTCACCGCCAGCCTCGCCCCTCAACAAGTCGGGGCGGTGAGCCAAATCCCCTCCAGGAAACCGCCCATCACCAAACCCTGGATGCCCTGTAGGAATGCTGCTCCTCCAAACACTCACACCATACTTAGAGCAATCCCCAAGAAACGACCCAACCCCAGAGAAACCACTAGTTTGATCTCCATCAACCCGTGGGACTTCTCTGCGTTTAGCAGCTGCTGCCCCATTCACGACATTACAGAGCAGCTCAAAGCCACCCGATGCAAAGCAGCCAACCAGGGGCGCTGCATAGTCTTCGCCATCGAGGACGAGAACCTCGAGGACGACACCCCCATGACAGAATACCCCAAGCCCTAGGATACAGAGCTCAGAGAGGAGGATGCCTCCCAGCACCTGGATTGTTAGGACTGCCCTCGCACCTCCCCATGGTGATGGGGGCCACCTCACAAGCATACCGCCCCCAGTCATCGAGAAGATGAGGCTGAATGGGGTCAAAGCAAGACTTCTGGTTGATATGGGAGCAGCCAGATCATGCCTCTAGCACTACTTTTACTCCCGTCACTCCAAAGCCTTCGACCCTTTCTTCCCCACCTCCGCCCATCTCGTAGACACGGGGGATAGCCCCCTGCCCATCCGTGGAGAAACCCGGGCCCTATGTGCTGAGACCCGCCAGAATATATCTGCACAACACAGATTCATCATCTTCAACTCCATGTGCCGTGCATACGATGGCTACTTGGGGCTACACCTCCTACAAAAACTCCACACTACCATTGATTGTCACAAGCAGCACCTACAGTTCAACAAGCCACCTGATGCCCCCCCACAGCCACTCTGCACATGCACCCCCTCATCCCCCCCTTCTCATCTACCCACGACATCATCTCCCCTCCCATACACTCCTCCACAACCCCCAGTAACTCCCCCACCTTCCCCGCCACGATCGCCACCACCATCACAATTCCCCCCAACCACGAGGCCTGGCTACCCCTGCATCACCCCAGCAGAAACTCCATAGTGTTCTCACCCAGCCCGCCAGCGGGTGCCACTGCCTCCTGTCCCCAACTTTCCTTCCCCCTCCCATGCCGGAGCAGTGTGCATTGCCAACATTTCCACCACTCCCCTCACCCTCCCCAAGGGACTAATGGTCGGAGAGATGGAGGAAGCAGAGCCCTGCGCCTCTCCCTCCTCCCTTCCCTCCCACGCCCTTTCCCCCATACCTAACCACCTCTCTCTACAACAAACCGACAGCTTTCAATGCCTCCTCCTGGGCTTTCAAGACATCTTCTCGTCGGGACCCACGGACATCGGCCACACCACATACCTGTCCCACGAGATACATACAACGGGACCATCCATATGTCAACCCTCATGCAGAAAAAACCATAATCAATGGGCTGAAGAATACCGGCAGGTCCAGGACATGCTTGATGCCAGCATTATAGCACCCTCCACCACTCCCTGGTCCTCCCCCGTCGTCGTCGTGAAGAAAAAAGACAGCACCTTGTTCATCTGCATCGACTACCACAGACTCAATGACGTAACTACCAAGGATACCACACCCCTTCCCAGAATCGATGGCTCCCTTGACTCCCTATACGGGGCAACCTGGTTCTCCACTCTGAACCTCCAGTCAGGGTGTTGGCAAGTCCCAGTTCACCCGGATGACAGAGGCAAGACAGCATTTTCCACCTCTAATGGTAAGTTCAGTGTGCTCCCGTTTGGCCTCTGCAATGCCCCCACCACCTTTTCCAGATTAATGGAGTCAGTACTTAGCGGCATCACTTGGGAAATATACTTGGCATAATTGGATGATGTAATCGTCTTTAGCTGCACCTGGGCCGACCACCTCCATCGCCTATGTCAGGTATTCCTCCGCATCCAACAAGCCTGACTCCAGCTCAAGCCGTCCAAATGTGTCCTAGCCCAACGCTCTGTTTCCTTCCTAGGACACGCCATCTCCAGGAAAGATATAGCCCCAGACGTGGAAAGGCTGTGAGCCATAGCTGATATCCCCCTTCCCCAAGAAGTCCACCAGGTGCGTGCCTTTATTGGCTCGCATCCTACTATTGACGCTTTATCAAAGGCTTTGAAAACATCGCCAAGCCTCTCAATGACCTAACAAAGAATGGAGAGCCATTTACTTGGACAGAAGACCGGGTACAAGCATTCAACACCCTAAAGAACAAGTTAATTACCGCCCCCATAGTCGCATTTCCAGATTACACCCTCCCATTCCACCTGTACACCGACGTCTCCTTAGTGGCAATCGGAACCGTCCTAGCCCAAGTACAAGAGAGGTGGGAACACATTATAGCCTGTGCCAGCCACACACTCAACCAAGCAGAGAAAAATTATGCAGCCACGAAGCGAGAATGCCTCGGCATCATCTGGGTCCTACAGTATTTCTGGGCTTACCTGGCTGGCACCCACGTCACCATCATTACAGATCACCAGTCCCTGCGTCAATCTGAGACCCAGAACGCCCAAATCACCCAATGCAGAGAAACCCTGGAGGAATTCCACTACGACATCACATATCAGCCCGGGAAACTCCACACAAATGCCAATGCCCTCTCCAGGCTCCCCATAGGCTCCATCCACAACACTCGCACCCTCCTGCAACAATGGCAAGAAAAGCGCCGCCCAGACTGGATGCCGCCCCATGTCTTCTCCAAATTACAACGGCATGGCGATCACCTGTGCACCCGCTCAGGCCACATCGCCCTTGGCCCAGACACTGCCCTCGACGCCTTAGTCCACCTACACTCAGACAGTGGAATCCACCTCGGGGCCAAAAAACTTCCCCAAATATTTAGTGACATTCGCTGGACCCCGAACCCCTCCTGCCACGCTAAGCAAGTCGTCCAGGCATGCTGAGCCTGTGCACTCGGGAAAGACGCCACCCGCACGCCAGGTCCCACAGGTAACATCACCGCGAGCAAACCTTGGCAACTCCTGTCAGTCGACATCATCGGACCTCTTCCACCCAAGTATGGCTATAGATGCATTATCACCTTCATCGACACCTATTCTAAGTCCCTGTTTGCCTGCCCGGTGAAAGAACACCACACACTCGCCATTGCGGACGCCCTCGTCTGCCACGTCTTCCCCTACTTTGGCATCCTCCAAGCCCTCCACTCCGACAACGCCCCAGTATTCACAAGCAAAATATGGACAGAACTCGCCCAGCTGTTCGGGTACAGCATCTCCCATCCCTCCCCATATTGGCCCCAAGGAAACGGGATCTGCAAGAGAAGTCATCGCACCCTACTCAACCAGGTGCGGACAAGATTCCAGGAAAGAGAAAATGATGACTGGCCAGCTCACGTCAAAACAGTACAATGGGGGATGAACTCCTGCCCCTGTGAGGATGGCATCATCTCACATGAGCGAGTGTTTGGTGAGGCGTCCCTCCTCCTACCGCTCTGTCACCACCTACAACCACCCGCCACCTCTCCCAACTCCGACCCCCTCCATCATCTCAAACGAAAATTACACCACCTACAGAACAGCCAAGACCTCAACCCTGACACCCAACCTACCAGCCCCTACAAACCAGGCAATTCCATTGTCGTGGCAATCTTGCCCACTCCACACAAACTAGCATCCAGGTGTATGGGGCTGTTCACAGTCGTAAAGGTCCCCAACCCTTACCAAGTCGTCGTCCAACACCACAACACCATGCTCACGTATCACAATCGCCACATGCATTGCCTCCATGAGGCCCCAATCCCTCCACCACGCTGCCCTCACCCACCCGCCCCACGCAGTGCCCCTTCATAAGAACACAACACGAACTCATACTCCTGCTACCTCACCCCCTCACTCTCCTCACCCTCCCCCAGACCCTCCACCACCACCACCCCCCCCTCCCCCAGCCCCTCCACCCCCCCCCCCCTCCCACCCCCCAGGTCCCCAGCCCCCCCACCCCCCCCCCATTCCCCCCCCCCCCAGACGACCTCACCTCACCTTACCACGCCGACACCTCCGAACCTAGCACCACGTGCTCACTCAACACCCCCATGCCCGCCCACTTTGCCCACTCACAGTGCACCCTCGACACCACCAAAAACCATCTCTAGCCCCACCCACCCACCAGGCACCCAAGCCACCCACTCGCCACCTACACCGCCCTCACCTCACCTGACACCACGTGGCCATCCCACCGCCGCACTCCCGTCCCCTCCACCCACTCCCCAACCCTCGCACCCCACCAGCCACCCTCCCTCCCATCCCTCCACGTTCCCCCACCACACCCCGTCAAACCACCATGCTGCATGCCCATCTATCCAACACCTACTTCACCAACTCCCCACCCACGCCTGTACTCACCACCACACGAACTAGATCAGGACGCCTATCATGCCCACCAGCCAGATATGCCCCGACACCCTCACCTCCACCCACACCAATGCCCACCACACCACCCACCTCACCCCCCACCCTGCACCACAACAGACGAGGTGGGGCTAGTGGCTGTCACCTGCCTGGTGGTGCGGCTGATGGCTGTAACCAAAGCCCTCTTCCCTTGAGGGTATTTATTCTGAGAGCAGCTGGTGGCCATCTCTCCCCATGTGCGACTGGTGGCCGTCACTCGGTATGACTGAGGGAGGGAAGCAGCAAGTGAGCGGCTGGTGGCCGTCTCCGGGATGCTGTCTGGGGCTGGTCTGGCTGAGGTGTATGTAATGCGCCATGACTGCTACCTTCAAGTAGAGGTACCTGAGCACGAAAGGGGCGTAGGGCAAAGGTAGAGGTAGGCCCGTCTCGCGGTGAACCCGCACTCACTGTTGTAGCCTCCTGGTGGTCTCCTTCTAGGATGGATGTCATACTCGGGTGGGGTGTCTTGGCGGCGTGTATTTCAGATTAACTGCATTCAGAGTTATCTGTGTTGCCTCTCCTAATTCCCGATGTCACTAACCAAAGAAAAACTGCCACTCTTCACCAGTTTATTTAATTTTCGACATCAAAGTCGGTCAGCTAAACCCCATTCATTTTATGTTTTTTTTTTTATGTGTCCGACTCTGGGCATAGGCTTCACAGCCTGCTATCAAGGCCCAGTCGTCCTCCTACAATCTATATGTCACCACTTCGGCGCTTAACACCCACCGTCCATATTGAATACGTGCTAGGGCTGTCTCATCAGGACTGGTGTATTGGTATTATGTGTCCTCTTTGTCACTAAAAGGAAGGGAGAAATTATAACAGCATTATTTTGCTCACTACTACAAGGAAGAGAGGTTGTAATATAGTCAAATAGAAAAAAAAAATGGTGGCCTGAGTCAACAATCTCTGTTCTGGGACGGTTATTATTGTTATTATTCTTTCCCTCCTTAAATATAGATAAGCTTTATTTTACATCCATTTCATGTATTTGTCCATCAAAACAAAAATAAATGGTGTTACGAGAAACATGTAACGATTCTTATTAAGAAATTGTAGCATGACATGACTGACGATTG
>JAGKTI010006325.1:25528-41164 GCA_018397915.1 Birgus latro
ATGCAAGAGTTAACCGTTACTCCCAGTCCTTCATTTATGCAACTGGTCAACTCTGGAACTGTCTTCCTCTGTCTGTATTTCCTACTTCCTATGATCTCCAGTCTTTCAAACGCAGTGTGTCCAGGCATCTCGAAGTGAACGGATCTTGAATTTGGCTCTCTTTTGAATTGTTTTTGTTTTTTCTTGGAAGGAACAGTATGCAGGCCTGTGGCCTTTGGTTCCTTCTTCCTTGCATTAAAAAAAAAAAAAAAAAATATTAACAACTGCATGTAGACTGTCCCTAAACTGAGATAGATGCAAATGACAACCTTCCATTTCTGTTATATTTTGATAAATAAGCCATTCCTCTCCAGTATTATATGTACATAAACCAATAAATATCCAATTTTCAGTAAAGTAACACCAAAATTGTACAATAAAAGGTAATTCAAGTTGACCACACTTTTGCATTTTACACCGGCAAGCAGAGGCATCTTTTTCCAGTTTGTGGGGGCTCCTATTACCCTCATAGTCTTCATACATACGATTTTGAGGACATTAATGTACAGTACCAACATTCTCACAATCACTGTACTGCAGTTGGTCAAGTGAAAGTTACTAGAATTCTGGTGGACACTCATAAGTGTTACAAAAATTTGGTCCTCTGAATTGGCTGATTCAACTTCCAACCTGCAAAGCAGTTTACTGCATTATAAAACATCTGCACATATCTGACAATCATATTAAAATGGAAGTCAAGTCTCCATATACAGTAGTTCTGTATACCATCATATCATCCATGAATGTGACAGAATACTGTTCTTCATACACTGTTTCATTGGTTTTGCAAAATTCATGTTCCATCTTAGTATGCAGAAACTTGGAGAACAATAATTTCTGATTTAAGAAGAGTTGGTAAGTTGAACATTCCTATAACCTGGTTTACACTAGATTTTGCAGGTTACCCAATCCTGTCTGTCTCACTTTTTTTTTTTTTTCCAACTGGAAAATTTACATATTTCTTTTAAATATAATGGTCCATTTACTTTCTTATAACTAAAATGACAGCTACATACTGATGACAGTGAAGTAGATTTGTCATCTCTACTTAGCTTTATCCACCTTTTATTTCCTTTTCTTCCCCTAAAGAGTGAAAGAAACTCACTTGAAAGCTTCTGACTGGCTGTTAGTCTCTAACAAATCAGTGAACCATTTTTAATGTGTGTTAACCATTTTTGCTTTGCTGTTATGGATATGGCAGCATCATTTGATATGTTTGTCTAGAACCTGTACATGGTTACATGACATCACACTTCAGCTCTTATTAAGGAGTTCAAGTATTACTCGTGCAACTTCAACTTAAAAATGCTGATGAAAGTAACTTTCTTCCATAATAAATGAAAGCAAAGTTTGTAAAGTAAGGGTTCAGCATGACATTCTTTTCATGTAAAGTGAAAGACTCGGTACAAATATGTTTTTAATGCAAGGTCCAGGGCATGCTACCATACAAGGCAAGTGAATCTACATCCACATAGACCCACCCTGAGGGTTTGTGGTCAGCGCTTCACACTGTTTCACTCACCTCTTATGGTGCCACACTCAGGTGGTCACAGTATACAAATGGACTTACATCCTAATGCTTAATATAATGGAAGTTCTTAAATACTGGGCAGAAAGATAACTTTCACATTCTAGGACTTGACTGGATCTGTCCAAAAAGAAAAACCCTTGTAAATCATGTATTAAATCACATTTCTCACCATACAGTATAAAAAAATAAATAAAAGTATACCAAAGGAGAAGTTCACACATAAGTAACATGCATAAAATACCAGAATAAACTAATTTGGGCCTTGAGGACATTTCAATTACACTTTCTAACATTATTAAGGTTTTGTACCTGCCATTTCATTATTGCACAGTACTGTACTTTGTTTACTTGGACAATAAAACCTTGATAAGTTGGCAATTTATGTCACAATTTGATAAGCTGCAATGATTATGTTCTTAGATTCTTAAATCAAGAATATTATGACAAGACAATTTCTTAAGTATAATTATGACATTAAAATATTTGCCAGAGTCTGAACAAATTAAACAGCATTGCTTGCTATTTCTGTAATGTACTGGACCTCATGTTTACTGAAGTGCTGCATCACCAATGTTGCCAACTTAAATGTCAATATAAGCATCAATCCTTACCTGCAATAATGGTAAATGTTACTTTGTCAAAATTAACTATCATTAGCTGTACAAGTATATGGGCCAATAATATTTTTGAGCTATTTGTTTGTGGCAGAAAGCAACCAAGGGAAAAGTGCCCAAATAAGATTAAACTTTGTTAGGCCAGAATGTCCAACCAACCTCAATATGGAGAGTCAGTAAGAGGAAGCACAGCATCCTTTAAACAGATTAATGGAGAGAGGCAAAAGCCCCATATCTTCTGACTTATCATTTTACCTTATCTGTATGGTAGAGCTGCCCATTCATACCAGGTGTAAAAGAAATTGGCCACTGTCATACATATGTAAGAGTATTTATATCTCATTTTCGGACCTATCCAGTTCCTCTCTGTCTTCTTCATTCTGTCCTGGGAGGATCAAGTAGGTATTCAGGAATTCCTCCACAGAATCAGTGTTCCATTTGTCGATGGCCAGGGTCTCCATCACATCACCATCCTCGTCCATCAACTTGATAACAGGATCTGCCCCTCTCACATACCTTCAATGAAAAAGGTTGTTTTATCATTATCATCATCTTCATACAGCAAGTTCTCAATACATCTTGCTTTGTTTGACACCTACATCAGATACCACCAGCATGAAAAAAGTTGTGATACTGTCTGACACATCTTTTGGTTGTAAAGAGCTTGGTATGGGAATGGAACACCTTCACAGTGTGGCACCACTGCCCAGTTATACAAAAGGCCCTAAGCTCCCTCCCTGCTCCCAAAAGGATGATGATTACAGAAGGGAAACATCAGCCTTCAGTTCACCTGGTTTACATTCATATAAGCCGGGGTCATTGGTAGTGATTTAGGGGACAGTTTAGCACAATTTAGCACAATTCACTTCTTAAGGTAATCTGGGGTAATCGAAGCAAGTCCAGGATGCTAATGTGCACATACCCCCCTTTCAGGCTTAAAATAATGAATTAATATATCATCATCATCATCCAGACCTCCTTTCCCACGCTAGGGCAGGGTGAGGAATAGCAACGTCCAGACAGGCCAAATCTGCCCAATCCAATGGGCCACGCTTCCATTCGCTCATCATTCAAGCCCCCAGAATTCTGGCTCTATCAGATACGCCATAAACATTCATCACGTTTTGTAGCTTCACATAAACCTATCCGATAGAGTTAATCCAGACGCTGCCACATTAAAAAGGGGCGCCAAATCCTTGATTATGCACTTCTTCTCAGAACATTCATCCAGCCAGCTCGATCTCGTCAGTTCCCTAGCCACACCGATTTCCAAGCCTCTCGTCCTCACACACTCATCTACCATATCTCTCCACCTTCTTCTTGGCCTACCTCGCCTCCTCCCTCCTTCAAATTCACTGAGATACACCTTTTTGACCACTCTATTGTTATCCATTCTCTCCATATAACCATACCATCTCGGTACACTCTCTTCGATTCTGGTGTCCACCGATTTCCTCACTCCACATCTTTCACGAATCACATTATTTTGTATCCTATCCACCCTCTGTACTCCACATACATTCCTCAGCAGTCCCATTTTCACTGCTCTTACTCTTGACTTTTCATTTTCATGCCACATCATAGTCTCACATCCATGTAAGCCTCGTGCAGCTGCAGCACTCAAGCCTCTGTTTCTTATCAAGGCCTTCATTACACCAGCTACTTTTCTTCCTTGTGTCACTCTACTTTCAACTTTTTTTTGCACATTTTCCTCTCTTCTCTAACACTGTACCCAGGTATTTGAACTCCTCACCAATTCCAGTCAGTCTCTCCATTCACTGTGACATCGCACTGGGAGTCACCTTCTCTCTCAATAACCATCACTTTACTCTTTTCTACATTTAATCTCAGGGCACGACGCTCACAGACATCAACAAAACTCTGCACTAGTCTACCAAGTTCTTGTCCAGTATGTGCAAGCAGTACTGCATCATCAGCATACAACAAATTTGAGATATTCCATCGATCACCCTTCATTACCAACGCCATCCCTCTCTCCATTACTCATGTTTTTACTTCTCTCATCATCCCATCCATATATATATTAAACAACCAAGGGGAAATTACACAAACCTGCCACACGCCCACACCGATCGTCAACCATTCACTTAGATGTCCATCAACCCTTACACATGCTTCACTACCATCATAAAAACTCTTGACGGCACCTAGCAGCTTACCATCTACACCGTACATGCACAAAACTTTATTAATATAATAAAAATAAAATGGATTTCATCTGTCCCTTTCTCAATCACCGGTTTTTAGCCCACATAAACTGTAAAATGCACTGTATTAAATCTAGGCTATGCATAATTTCAATGTGGAATCCCACCTCTCCCACCTGCAGAGGGTGACATCAGCCAACCCATCCTTCTCAAAAATCCTGGCTCCACCTCTAATATGCCCATCTTGGAGGGTACAATTTAGGTAATTTTGTTAGTTTATGAGTGCAATGAGTGATGAGTTGTCCAAACTACGTATACTAGAAAAGGTGATGTTTCAATACAGTAAATTTTTCACCCTTGCCAGACTTATTCTTTGTTAGGAAGTTTAGCTCCCCAAAGTCACTGTTTTATAACCAACATAAATTATACCTCAGATGAGGCTTGCAACTTGGCCCATGCCCTACCAGCAATTCTGCTGGGAACTAAACGTAATATTTTAACAATTTTGTCCCTCTGCTTGCACCACAACATTTAATAATCATGCTTTTGATGAACAGTGGCAAGCATGGTAAATATACTGATATTTTGCTTTGTCCCCAATGTGAAGGGAATGCAGTGCTGTATACACTGTCCTTACACACATACTTTGATTAGAGCAACTGTCTATCAACACCGTAGGAGAAGACAGACCAGAAACGCTAAATCAAAGGCCTGCTACTCACTAATGCTGAACAAGAACTGTGAGGGAGCTGGAGAGGGACACTCTCATGGGGGGACAGAGAAATATAACCAGACAGCTTTGATGCTCGGTTATACAGCGTAAAGTCATACTCTGGTATGTGATGGTTAAGTACGTGATCAGTCAACTGAATAATGAAAGCTATACCCAGTTTCAGGTTAACAACTGTGGAATTCATTTATAAGATAACTGTGGTGGCCGCAGTACAAAGGCAGAGAGAGAGAGTGGCCACTTGCGGTTTGCCACAATGGTGTGAGAAGCAACTCCATGTTCAGTATAGGTGGTTACTTAAGAGATGTAGTGGTACTAGAGGTAGACTGAGAGATAATGCTGAATTTGTGTGTGCAGTGTGTCAGGAAGGGCATGCAGAAGTTGTCAGGTGTGAAGGGATTGATCTTGCTGGTAAGTCACTTGAGTGACTAGATGAGTTTTGTTATTTGGGACATGTTATGTGCTGGAGGTGGGAGAGGTAGACTGCAAAACAATGCTGAATTTATGTGTGCAGTGTGTCAGGAACAGCATGAAGAGGTCGTCATGTGTGAAAGGATTGATCTTACCGATTAGTCACTTGTGTGGAAGAGTTTTGTTAACTGGGACATAGTTATTATGTGCTTGAGGTGGGGTTGGAGCCAGCTGGCTCTGTGGCTAAAGTACAGAGTGGTTGGGGAAAGTTCAGGGAGCTGTTGTCTCCAAACACTGAGAGAGTTCTCAATTCAAGCTATGGAATCTTTGTATGCTGCAAGTGTTTGGAATGTAAGCTGGATGATAGTGGGGCATGATCAGTAAAGGAAGAGGATATTCACAGACTTAAATGTACAGAAAAGACAATAATCAGATGGATGTGTAATGTGTCCTGTGAGGCTTGAGGGGGGCTAGGTGTATGACTGAAGAGTTGAGAGGAAGGATGGGCCTAGCGTCTTGGTGTTGTGATGAAGAGGGGTAGAGTGAGATGGCTTGGGCATGGAGAGAGGATAGAGCAGGGGTACTCAGTTACTATGTGTGAAGGTCCAGACACAGTTTTCTACGTGGCAAGGGTCCAGATGAAAGTCTTAATACAAAATGTGGTAATAAACAGATAAGAGCACACGTTTGAATGTACAGTATTCAAGCTACATGGATTTTTTTTGCCTCAAAATGTTGATGAAAATAAACTACAAAAATCAATTCTCATAAAAAAAATCACTAAATGTACATTTATGCTAAATCCATTCTACTAGCTGAATAGGGCTCCTGGAAGAAGAAGAAATGGAAAAAATATCTAACAGTCAAACACTGCAAGTCTTGGTAAGCATATCTGAAGGGTCAAAATTCAACTGTTCATCTAGAAGGATGGAGGGTGACTGAAAAAGAAATTCCATATTTTTCTAACACACACAAAATATTACATAACAGTAGGGTATGTAAGTATAGTACAGTTTGGATTTTTTTTTAAAATCTCTCTCTGTTGTGGGGAGGAGGATCAGTTTTCACTTGGACTGCAAATGTAATTATTATTAATACAGACCTGTCACTAAGTGACTGAATTATCATTACTTTATTAGTATGAAAAGTGACCTTTATTCCTTCTTGCTAATTCCCTGAACATTTGTACAAATGATGAGACAGCTAAAGTAATGATGAAGGTGTTCATTGGCGATTCTGAAGCGGGAAAAAGAGTAAAATTAAAAACTACTATTAACTGCTGATCCACGTTAAAATTAAAAACAACTATTAACTGCTGAGCCACGTTAAAGACAAATTATTTAATTATTTGTTTTTTATGTTATTTGCCCTTTTTTTGGAGACAGGAAGGTGCTGGGGTCCACACAAAACTCAACGCGGTCCGGATTTGGACAGCAGTCCGCCAGTTGAGTACCACTGGGATAAAGGATTACAAATGGATGTGAAAGTGAGAACTGTTAACGTCAAGGGAAGGGTTACGAGAGACAGACTGAAAAAGACCTGGGACGAGGTCATAGACTGTGATCTCAGGATTAAGAAACTCGACAGCGAGACAACACAGATCAAGCAGCATGGACAGCCACCATAGGTAGCCATGGCTGATGCTGGAAGCATGTTGAAGCCTTTATAAATTATATGATATGATACCTGCCCCCCCAACACATTGTTGCTCCAGCCCATGGACCAAGGTTTCATTACCCTCTTTAAGGTCCACTACCTCCACCACACCATGAGGCAACTGGTGACAGCAAATGACTCTAGGAAGACTGACAGTGTGACAGTTCTGGAAGAAATATAACATCAAGAATGCCACTGATAACATCACATCAGTGTGGAAGGCGGTACAGCCGAGCACACTCGACACGGTCTGCAGGAAGGTCTGGCTGGAGTTCATGGGGTTCCCAGTGGTGGAGGGCATCCATCGTGAAATCCTCAACCTATCGCACAAGGCAGGGTTTGACAAGATTGGTGAGGCTCATATGCAAGAGGATCAGGAGAGCTACAATGAGCTGTCTACAGAGGAGCTTGGTGAGCTAAGGGGACAGGTGGTGGAGGCACAGGAGGGTGGCATGGACTGTGAGGAGGATGAGCCCATTTGTGTCCTGACTTCGTTAATCTTTTTAAAAGAAACATTCCTGTTTATTTAATAGGTGACCTAAATGCTAAGCACCATCTCCTGGGCAACAGAAACTCAAACACCGTAGGAACACAACTTGCCAGACTCATCTCAGACACCACACTGAAACACTTAGGCCCTCATTTTCCCACTTTTCATTCCCAAAATTCTAGCACTACCCCAGGAAGAATTCCGCCACCGTATTCCCTGCGTGTCGTAAAAGGCGACTAAAAGGGGCGGGGTGAGGGGACTAGGGACCCCCTCCTCTGTTTTTTAGTTCCTAAAAAGAGACAGGCCAGAGAAAGGGATGAGGGATCGAGTTATCCCCGTACCCTGAAGGTTGGGTCTATGAATGTGCGTGGTTATAGTACAATTGAGGCTAAAAGGGAGGAGATTGGGAGTATGTTTGTGAGAAGAAAGTTGGATGTGTTAGCTTTGAGTGAAAGAAAGATGAAAGGGAAAGGTGAGTCTACTTTTGGAAGTGTGAATGGAAGATTGTCAGGTGTTGATAGAGGAAGGGCAAGAGAAGGTGTGGCCTTGTTAGTGAGCCCGGAAGTACAGCAGTGTGTGATTGAATGGAAAGGTGTCAACGAGACTGATGTGGATGAAAGCGAAATTTGAACGTGAGTTGTGGGTATTTGTAAGTGCATATGGGCCTGGTAGTGAAAGGGATGAAGAAGAGAAGGAGTCTTTCTGGAATGATACTGATGAGTGTTTGCAGAGCTTTGGAGCAAATGTGAATGTGGTAATGATGGGGGATCTGAATGCTAGAGTGGGAAATGTAGCAGCTGAAGGTGTAGTTGGTATGCATGGTGTGCCTGGAAGAAATGAAAATGGGGAACGAATGATAGGTGTGTGTGTTGAGCGAGAGATGGTGATTGGGAATACCTTGTTTGAGAAGAAAGATATTTATAAATATACATGGGTGAGACAGAAGGGTGGAAGGGTTGTTGACAGAGCATTGATGGACTATGTGGTTGTTTCCAGGAATGTAATAGGAAGATTGTTGGATGTGAGAGTTTTGAGAGGGGAGGGTGGAGGTATGTCTGACCACTACCTGGTGGAGGGAAAGTTGAGAGTAGGTAAGAGATGGGTGAGAGCTAGGTGAGTTAGGTGTGGCAAGGAGGTTTTGAAAGTGAGTGAGTTGGATAAGAGAGAGAAAATGATAGAGTATCAGGAGAAATTGAGAGATCAGTGGAACGCAGTGAAAGATCAGGAGAGTGGCAGTGTGGAGGAGGAATGGCAGTTGTTTAAGAGTGCTGTGGTGGGGAATGCAGAAGAGGTGTGTGGTGTGAGACGAGTGGGTGGTGGTGTAAGGAAGGGAAGTGAATGGTGGTGCGAGGAAGTAAGTATGGCTGTGGTTGAGAAGAGACATGCATATGAAGTGTGGTTGCAGAGGAGGGATGAGTTGTCATATGAGAGGTATAAGGAAAAGAAGAATAGGGCAAGAAGGGTTGTGCGTGGTGTTAAAGTGGCAGCAGATGAGAGGTGGGGTAGGCGGATGACTGAGAATTTTCAGGAGAATAAGAAAATGTTTTGGAAGGAGGTGAAAAGGGTGCGAAAGGGAGAGTCTGGGAAGGAGGAGCGAGTAAAAGCAGAGGATGGAAGGATGTTAACTGAGATGGATGCAGTAAGGAAGAGATGGGTGGAGTACTTTGAAAGATTGTTGAATGTAGAGGAGGAAAGGGAGGCTGAGATTGTGGCAGATGGAAGGGTGCAAGGAACAGATGTGTTGGGAGAGTTGAATGAATCCTTGATCACGATGGAGGAAGTGCAAGAGGCAGTAAAGCAGATGAAAACAGGGAAAGCTGCAGGTATGGATGGGTGTGCTGTGGAATGCCTGAAATGTGGTGGAACGACTATTGTTGACTGGTTAGTAAGATTGTTGAATGTGTGCCTTGTGCAAGGTATGGTGCCAATTGAGTGGGCAAGTGCTTGTGTGGTCCCATTGTATAAAGGTAAGGGTGATAAGTATGAATGTACTAGCTTTAGAGGTACAAGTCTGTTGAGTGTGGTAGGTAAGGTGTATGGTACAGTGTTAATTAAGAGAGTTACAGAGGGTACAGAGGGAGTGATTGGTGATGAGCAGTGTGGCTTTAGGAGAGGGAAGGGATGTGTGGATCAGGTGTTTGCTGTGAGACAGGTGTGTGAAAAGTATTTAGCGAAAGGTAAGGATGTGTTTTGGGCATTCATGGATTTAGAGAAAGCATATGAAAAATTTCATTCTTTTTTCTGGGCCTGCCCTCCTCTCTTCCTATTTCTCTCATCTTTCCTGTCACTTCTTGTTGCTTTTCTTTCCTTTACAGGTGGCTTTACATTGAGTGACAAGCCAAATGGTTTCTTGTAAGCCAAGAAACCATTTACAACGCTGGGTGGTAACCATATAACCAAACCATACGTGCTCCCTACGTGTCAACAAGTGGGTTGGTGGAGGGTTAGTGCCCCTCCCTGTAAAACAAATAACTCAAAGTCAAATGGCCACCTCTTACGGGATCATGGCGTCTGGCCATAGATAGATAGATAGATATGATAAAATTGATAGGGAGGCTTTGTGGAATGTTTTAAGATTGAATGGGCTTGATGGCAGGTTACTAAAAGGAGTGAAAAGTTTTTATGTAAATAGTAGAGCGTGTGTAAGAGTGGGAAATACTGTGAGTGATTGGTTTCCTGTGAGAGTGGGGCTGCGGCAGGGATGTGTGATGTCGCCTTGGTTGTTTAATATTTATATGGATGGTGTTGTAAGGGAGGTGAATGCAAGACTGAGTCTGGTGAATGATGGTAGAGAGTGGAATCTGAAGCAGCTACTGTTTGCGGATGATACTGCACTGGTGGCTGATTCAGAGGAGAGATTGAGACAGTTGGTAGAGGAGTTTGGAAGGGCGTGTGAAAGGAGGAAACTGAAAATAAATGAGAATAAGAGTAACGTGATGAAGTGTACGAGGCTGATAGATGGTAGGAGGATGAATATAATTTTGAATGGTGAGTTGCTTGAGGAGGTTGAGTGTTTTAAGTATTTAGGGTCACATGTTGCTGCGGATGGAAGAATAGATGCAGAAGTGAAGTTTAGAATGAATGTAGTTGGAAAGGTGCTAGGAGGAATGAATTTTTAACATGCTCAACGTTCTCAAGCATCGAAGCAAAGAGAAGGCTGCATGAGGGTGTTGTGGTACCGACTGCATTATATGGGGCTGAAACATGGAATATGGGTGTAGCAGAGAGGAAAAGTTTGAATGTAATGGAGATGAGGTGTCTGAGGAGTATGTGTGGAGTAACGCATATGGATCGAGTGAGAAATGATGAAGTGTGAAGGAGAACTGGAATTGTTCGGGAGATGGCTGATCGAGTTGAACAGAGGGTGTTGCGATTGGTGAAAAAGATAACTAGATCTGATGTGAGAGGTGTAAGGCTGAGAGGAAGACCAAGAATAGGATGGATGGACAGTGTGAAGAGAGTGTTGGATGCGAGAGGGTTGTCTGTTGAGCAAGGAAGAGTGGCTGTGCGTGACAGAAATGAATGGAGAAATTGTCAATGAATAAATGATGACGCAGCCCTGAGGGGATATTCTCCTGCATTTTGTAAGATCAGCTGATCAGGTCAGGTGCAGGTAAGGGGTTGGATCCATTATGATGTGGCAGGGGTAAACCAGCTTTGCTGTCGGGCCCTGCTGCGGATGTCACTGATGGACTGCGTAGTTGACCCTCGTGCGGTGTGGTGCGGTGAGGATCTGTCCCTTCTCCCCTTTGGGGCTAAGATGCGAATGAATGTGTATGAGTGGATGAGTAAATTGGTAGTGTGTTGACCTGTCTCGGCTACCTCCCTTTTCTTGGGGGAAACAGCCTAGGTACTGTATATAGATAGATAGATAGGTTAGGGTCAAGAATGATCAGTGCTGTTGGTGAACAGTGAACACCTTTGCCATACCTAACTCTTTTTCTGGTAACAATTTATTTATCTGATGCTTTGTATCCCATATTTTAGTGCATAAGATATGAGAAATGATGATTTTCATAGTGATAGCCATGTCCGATACTTACTTACACTAACCTGCCAACTCGTGAACACCCCTGCCTTACTCACCTCAAATTCATCATTTTTGGGTTAAAATTCGATTAATTCATCCTTTGTGCCAATCATTTATGTGAATGAGGTCTTAAGTGCTATGCATGTCTGGGAGGGAGGTAGGTAGGTGGTTTTCTGATTTAGGTTAGGTTAGGTTAGGGTCAAAAATGACTGGTGCTGTTGGTGAACAGTGAACACCTTTGCCATACCTAACTCTTTTTCTGGTAACAGTTTATTTATTTGATGCTTTGTATCCCATATTTTAGTGCATAAGATGTGAGAAATGATGATTTTCATAGTGATTGCCACGTCCGATACTTATTTACACTAAGCTGCCAACTCATGAACATCTATGCCTTACTTACCTCAAAATCATCATTTTTGGGTTAAAATTCAATGAATTGATGCTTTGTGTCCATTATTTAATGCATATGGTGTGAGAAAGGTGATTTTCATAGTGATTTCCATGTCTGATACTTACTTACACTTGCTGGCAAGTTGTGAGCACCTATGCCTTACTCATCTCTAAATCATCATTTTTTGGTTAAAATTCAGTTAATTCATGCTTTGTGTGCATTATTTATGTGAAAGGGGACTTAAATAAGTGCTATGCATGTCCGGTAGGGAGGTAGGTAGGTGGTTTTCTGATTTAGGTTAGGTTAGGGTCATGAATGGCCAGTGATGGAGCTTCAGGGCCAATATCCGGACAAGACCAATATCCGGACAAGACCAATATCCGGACATGCCTTTGGCTCTATTATGTTGGATAGTGTATATTTATTTCTTGAAAGCCCCAGCTATTTAAAAAGAAAACAGAGGCAACCAACTGACGGCCCACGGCTCAAGCCATCGCCACCGAGTGTCACGAAAGTGACGGCCCGCGGCTAAGTGGTTAAACTGTCTGGTTTACCACCAATTCCGGTTGATTGGCTCGCGGATAATTGAGGTTCTACAGTAGAACATTGGCTTAGAATAAGGCCATTAACCCATCACATCCGGGTAACATGTATACGTGACGACTTGGGGATGTCCAGGTGACACGTATACATGACCTAGTGTTTCGCAGCAATGTTTGAATATTCCACGGGTTATTTTCACCACTCGCAGCCACTGGCAACCCTCCTACACGCATCTATCAAGCTCCAGTTACCTGCTTACATCCGTAATGGATAGATCTATGTAAAAAGTTTTTCCTGTGTCTGGATCATAGGATGAGCGCCTGCAGCCACCAACTTCAGCACCAATGAAGTCCAAAGGCTAGAAAAGATAAGGCCTTACTGATAGTGCGACAGGGAGAGAACTCGAGGTGACATGATCACCAATTTTTAGAGCAGAAAGTGACTCTTCCTTTCATGAAAGCGACCGCCATAATGATATTTATGTGTTGTGTGAGGAGGGTGGAGGAAAATAAGTCCTCCACTGTGTGCCATCATTTACCCCTGTCCGTTCATCTGCTACTTCCGATGATGGGAATGGTTCAGAGTGTACTGACAATCCTGGAAAGGGGGATACTGGAATGGATGAGGAGATTTAAGAGGCAGCAGGGAGTGGAGAAAGCAAGGAGGAGGGAGGGAGGAGGGAGGAGGAAACGAAGTGCGTCAAGTCTCCAGCCACCTCCGTGTCTAGTTACGTGAATAATGGAAGCAGAAAGTTTGTTTCATGATGAAATCAGTGCATTATTTTTTACTGAATGTTTTCGTGTGTGTGCATGTTATGATGAAAAAGGACAAATCACAGGGAAAAAAATTCTGTTATAGTGGAAAATATAGTGAAGTGGAGATAGGAAGCAGGGAGGGAGGAGGAAATGCAGTGGCTTGCTACCTTTTGGTGTGTCATATTTATGTGAATAATGGAAGCAGAGAGTTTGCTTCATGATGAAATCATTGCCTTATTTTTTAGTGAAAGTTTTTGTGTGTGTTTATTTATTATGATGAAAATGTCTGAATCACAGGGAAAAAATTCTGTTACAGTGGAAAATATTTTTTATTAGACAGTACGTGAATAACTACTTTGTTCACAATATACATATATATTTTTTTGGTTTTATGTAGTAGTGGTAGTAGTTGTAGTAGTAGTGGTAGTAGTAGCTGTAGTAGTAGTGGTAGTAGTAGCTGTAGTAGTAGTGGTAGTAGTAGCTGTAGTTGTGATAGTGGTAGTTGTAGTAGAAACAGTATAAGTAGCCGAGACATTATGACAGGTGTATATGAGTGGTGTAAAGAAACTCGAGTCTGAGACGGAAGGTTATTCCTGACTAGTTTCGCCAATTGCAAGTTTCTGTGCAAAACTAGTCAGGAATAAACTTCCATCTCAGACTCATGTTTCTTTACACCACTCTCACAGTAGTAGTAGTATTTGTAGTAACTGTTGTAATACCCAGACGTCTAGTGGCACAGCGGTGCTAGATTCGAGCGATAACGAAAGCCAAACATGTATCTGTGTGTGTGTGTGTGAATGTGTGTATTTACCTGGTTGAGGATGTGATGGGAAGCGTTAGGAGAAGCACGTTAAGGTGGTTTGGGCATGTGGAGAGGATAGAGAGTGAAAGACTGACGAGGAGAGTGTATGTGAGTGAGGTGGAGAGGGCGAGAGGGAGGGGGAGGCCGAGGGCGAGAGGGAGGGATGGAGTGGAGAGGTATATGAGAGAGAGGGGTGTGAGTTGGGAGCGTGGTAGTGAAATGGCAGGGGACAGAGTGACATGGAGGCGATTTGTTTGTGGCCACCCCGTGCGGGATTAAGGCGTCTGGCAATAGATAGATAGATAGATAGATAGTGATATACAGGAAATGAGCTACGCTCGTGGGGTCCCGTTTCTGTTCTCGTCAAATTTTGCTTTAAACACGTTGAAGTTTTTGGACTGGATGATCTCTTTTTCCACTCTATTCCACAGGTCTATGCATCTATAAGGAAAACTATATTTCTTGATGTCCTTCATGCAGCTTGGCTTCTTCAGTTTCAATCTGTGTCCTCTTGTTGCTCTCTTATCCCATACAAACAGATTTTCTCTATCAATTTTATCTACTCCCATCATGGCCCTGAACACTGCAATCATGTCGCCCCTCTCTCTCCTCTCCTCTAAGGAAGGCAAATCCAACCTTTCCAGCATCTCCCTGTATGACAGATGTGCCAGACTGGGGACCTTCTTAGTTGCTGTTCTTTGTATTCTCTCATTTTTTTTTATATTTTTTATAACTTTCTATTGGTGTGGGGACCATACTACTGCTGCAAATTCTAGCCTGGGGCGGATCATGGCTACTATCAATTTTTTCATCATCTCTTCATTCATGTAATGAAATGCAGTAATCCCTCTAATATTCGGACGTCCAATACTCGGATATACTCACTATTCGGATATTCTGGGCTGCCCAACCCCCAAAATGCCAAAAAATTTAAAAAAAATTCAAAAAAATTTCGATTTTTGGGGACCGTGTCAGTTTGAATTTCCCGCCCGCGCCGATCGCATATGTTTACACTCGTGGCGTCTGTCTGTCGGTCGCCATTACCCATTCAGTTACTGCCTCATGAACACCTCCGACAATGGCGGCCAAAGTGATTGCTTTTGTGGTGATACCCTACCTCCTACAGTGCCTGATACTGCTCTTCACCTTCTTCATCATGTGTGTGATGATGGAATTTACTGTTATGTACAGTGCAGTGAAGTGATGTGACTCCAGTTATAAAAAAAAAAAACATTGTGGAAAGTGTTGGTGATAAGTGCTGATGATTCTCAATTGGAAAGGTGTGTCAGGTGCAAGGTCTTCCTGTCAGAGTCTGAGATGATAGAGTGGGATATTACATCAGGATGGCAGTTTCTTGTTTGTAAGTACCCTAACTTCATGCCTAACCTGTTTTCATCATGCTGTAAATGTGTTAAAAAATTACCAAAAATGTTAATCATAATTTCCTGCTTGCAATTTAATTTTTCCATGCAT
>JAGKTI010006326.1:17448-41160 GCA_018397915.1 Birgus latro
ATGGAGAATGTGAGTGAATTTAAGTACTTGGGCAGTGTGATGAGTAAGGATGGTAGTCTGGAGGGTGAAGTGCTCGAAAGGGTACAGCAGGGAAGGAAGGTTGCTGGTTCGTTGAAAGCAGTGATAAGAAACAGGGAGGTGAGCATGGAAGTGAAAAAGTTGTTACATGACAGTATTGTGATACCAACTCTGACATATGGAAGTGAAGCTTGGACCCTGTTGGAAGGACAGAAGTCAAGAGTGAGAGCAGTGGAAATGAGTTATTTGAGAGGAGCATGTGGAGTCACATGGAGAGACAGACTAACAAATGAGGAAGTGAAGGAGCGTTGTGGTGTGGTTGAGGACGTGATGGGAAGCGTTAGGAGAAACACGTTAAGGTGGTTTGGGCATGTGGAGAGGATGGAGAGTGAAAGATTGACGAGGAGAGTGTATGTGAGTGAGGTGGAGGGGGCGAGAGGGAGGGGGAGGCCGAGGATGAGATGGAGGGATGGAGTGGAGAGGTATATGAGAGAGGGGTGTGTGAGTTGGGAGCGTGGTAGTGAAATGGCAGGGGACAGAGTGACATGGAGGCGATTTGTTTGTGGCCACCCCGTTCGGGATTGAGGTGTCTGGCAATAGATAGATAGTTCTAGAATATTATAATTTTATATGCATATGGCACATACCTTCAGCTTTCTCCTGGGATGTTTTTTTTTTAGCACTCATCGACCACCGTAGGACTTCTGGAGACTTCTGAAGTTGGGTAACTAAGTCTCCACTTTACACTTCCCGACATCCCGTAATATGAATACCACTGCCTGATATATCACTAGAAACACTATTCAATGATTTCCAAGTAGTTTGGAATCCATACTCAAAAAAAAAAAAAAAACTCTGTGAAAGCAATGTAAAATACGAGCACATACGAGCCTCCCACTCACCCTAATTCGCTGCTTGTATTCTGTAATTTCTTATTCATATACACACTCACACTTTATTATTTCTAGTAGTTTATTACACTTGTATACATCTACAGTCCTTTACCGGTTCCCACACGATGTTTAGTAGGGGTAGAGGTCACAGGGCCTTTTATAATGGATGCAAAAGCGGCGGAAATGGAGGGGTGCAACTGCGACGTTATTCCATGTTGAAGGACGAGAGTGAACTGAATATGTACGTATCTCGGTAGCCAAGAGTTGAAAATGTCAGCTGCTAATGTATATGCTAAGAAATAAGTCGCAGGAAATCTAGTCAATACATAATAAATTAGGTAGTTCCAGGTGAATATAAATATCACTCAGGCTTCTCCCTTCCTTTCTTATATACATTTATATTACGAGAATAGCTCATATGGCATATTTCACGGGGAAAAAAGCAGGGGAAATTAGCGAACGTGTGCAGGCTGGATGTTGCCAAGTGATAATTAGCCAATTTTGTTTTTATGGCACTATCAGTTACCTTATTTTTTTTATATGTATATTATTTTGTATGAGAATAGGGCATAGGGCTCAATTCAATGGATGAAATCAGTGGAAAAATCCGGGGAAGATTTACGTACCCCCTGGGGGTAGGGTTTTTTTTTTCAAGAATTCTCCCCCAGTATCCCTGCTTGTCGTAAGAGGCGACTAAAAAGGTTGGTGGTGGGTTAGTGGCCCACCCCGTAAAAACAACTAACTTGTAGGAGGAGGCTGTAGCACAGGCCGAACAGGGTAGTACTCCCGAGGGGAATGGAATTCTGGTGATAGGGAGAGCTGGAGCTCCTTTCACTAGCTACCTAATCATCCTCCTTTGCTGACCTTTTCAGTGTGACAGTAACATGGAGAGTAGACCAGCATACTCTCCCAAACATTTCCTCTAACTATCATATGTAACTATCATATGCACTACACCACATGCACTTTACATATCACACAACTTTTTCCCACTACGTTACAGGGGTTGACACCAGCAAGGGCATGCGGCCAGAAAACTTTGCCCCCGCTACCTAGTGGCAGACTTTCGGGGGGAGGCTTGACAGGGGTTCTGCCGGCATAGATCACGGGTCCGGGGCGAGATGGGGCTCGAACCTGTGCTAGAGGGTACAGGGCATTACGGTTCCCAGGCTGCCGCTTCCGCTCAATAAAGAGGGGCCCGAACCAGGGAGTAGTGCCCCAGGAGGCTGCCCTATCAGTGGGTGTATAATGGCGGGGCAGTTGCAGTGCCAAGGCGCGCTTGGAGGGTGTCCCTGCAGGTGTCCTGGCAGGGTGCCCCAAGGCCACTACCACAGCCACTGGTAAGCTGGTGGGCTAGGGGTCCCAGATCCATTGCCTGGACCTAGGACTGTGCAATGGTCTAGGCCTTTGGAATGTTTACCCCCCTTTATCTTACCAACTATGACCAAGTACAAATATATGCATCAAAGCAAGCCTGAGGACAGCAAATCACCCAGGGGGTTTAGGGTGGGTTCGTGGAATGTGGGAAGTTTGAGGGGAAGAGCGGGGGAAGTTGTTGAGGCATTTAGTAGGAGGTGGGTGGATGTGGCTTGTTTGCAGGAAGTCTGGTACAGGGGTGGATCAGCCAGAAAGATTGCTGGGAAGGATTGCTACTATAAGCTGTTTTGGCAGGGGGGAACTGACGGATATGGGGGTGTGGGTGTGTTGGTTGCGGAGAAGTGGGTGGAGTATGTTATGAATGTCATGAGAGTAAGTGATAGGATAATAGTAGTGAAAATTTTGATCGGACGGGTGATGATTTCAGTTATATCAGCATATGCTCCACAGGTAGGATTGGATGACGCAGAGAAGGATAGATTTTGGGATGATCTAATATGTGTAGTAAGTGGTATGGGTGATGATGAGGTAGTGGTTCTGGGAGGGGATTTAAATGGTCATGTTGGTGAAGCAGCTCAAGGTTATGAAGGAGTCCATGGAGGATGTGCATATGGTGTGAGGAATGCAGAAGGGGAAAGAATACTCGAGTTTGGGGAGGCTATGGACATGATTGTGTGCAACACACATTTTAGAAAAAGAGTGAGTAGATTGATTATGTACGAGTCCGGGGGAAATAGTTGTCAGATAGATTATTTTCTGGTCAGGAGGGTTGATAGGAGATTAGTGAGGGATGTTAAAGTTGTAGGAAGCGAGGAGTGTGTGCAGCAGCACAAACTGTTGATTTGTGACATGGTGCTTAAGGAACAAATGATGAGAAGGAGGACATATGTACCTAGGAGGAAAATATGGAAGCTGGGAAACCAATCAGTAAGGGATGCCTTTTATAGTGAGATGAGGAGAGTGGTGGCTGAACAGGAAGCCGTAGATAGAGACGTTAATGAACAGTATAGAGCCCTTAAGAACAACCTCTTGAGAGTTACCAATGCAATATGCGGTTGGACAAGAGGCCCACCAAGACATAAAGTAACTTGGTGGTGGGATGAGGGTGTAGAAGCTGCAGTTAAGGAGAAAAGAAGGCTTTTTCGGGAATGGAAGAAGGGTGGTAACAGGGAGGAGTACTTGGCTGCCAAGCGCAGGGCTAGAAGAGAGGTATACAGGGCAAAGTCTGAGTCATAGAGACTTTTACTTGATAATCTAAATCATGAAGGAAGGAAAAATATGGTTTTTAGGGTGGCAAATCAGGTGAAGAGAGATAATCGGGACATTGTAGGCGAGCAATGTGTGAAGAATGATGAAGGCAGGGTAGTGGTAAACAGTGAGGATATTAAAGATGCATGGAGAGAGCATTATAGCCAGTTGTTGAATGAGGAGTTTGATTGGGATAGGGAAGGTTTGGAGCCAGCTGATCCAGTGTTTGGGCCTTGGCCTTTGATTGACGTTGCTACTGTGAGTGAGGCAATAGGCAGGATGCAGGTGGGGAAGGCGTCAGGTGTGTCTGGGTTGACTGCAGAAATGTTGAAGGCTTCAGGAGATATTGGGGTGAGGTTAGTCACTGACCTGATAAATATGATTATATATGAGTGTGTGGTCCCAGATGATTGGCTGAAGAGTGTAATTGTAAATGTGTACAAAGGGAAGGGTGTTGCCCTGGAAAGGGGAAATTACAGAGGTATAAAGCTCTTAGATCAGATAATGAAAGTAATGGAGAGAGTTCTAGAAGCTATGATTAGAGAAAGAGTGAATATCAATGAGATGCAGTTTGGGTTTATGCCAGGCAGCTTCAGGAAAAATATATTGGCAAGAAAAAGGAATTGTATTTTGTTTTTGTTGATTTGGAAAAGGCCTTTGACAGAGTCCCTAGAGAGGTGGTGAAGTGGGCAATGAGAAAGCTGGGGTTGGAAGAGTGGCTGGTTAGGGTGGTTATGGCCATGTACGTGGGTGCTCGCACCCAGGTAAGAGTGAATGGAGTTTTGAGTGATGAGTTTCCCGTGAATGTTGGTGTGCATCAGGGGTCAGTTTTGAGTCCCTTGTTGTTTATCACGGTGCTTGAAGCCCTCTCACGTGACTTCAGAGATGGACTCCCATTGGAGATGTTGTATGCTGATGATTTGGTGTTGATTGCTGAGAATGAAGGGGAGGCTGAGGAAATATTTAAGAAGTGGAGAGATGGTATGGGGTACAAGGGCTTAAGGGTAAATGCAGATAAAACAAAAGTGATGATATCTAGGGTTGGTGGCGGTACAATCAGAGGAGAGGGAGAGTGGCCATGTGCAGTTTGCCACATGGGTGTGGGAAGTAATTCCATCTTGTGCAGTGTTTGTGATAGATGGGTGCACAAGAGATGTAGTGGTATTAGAGGTAGACTGCGAGATAATGCTGATTTCATGTGTGCGGTGTGTCGGGGAGAGCAGGTGGAGATTGTTAGGCATGAGAGGGTTGAGCTTGCAGGTGAGTCTCTTGAGTGTGTGGAGGAGTTTTGCTATCTGGGAGACATGTTATGTGCCGGAGGTGGGGCTGGAGTTAGCTCGGTTGCTAGAGTGAGAAGTGGTTGGAAGAAGTTCAGGGAGCTGTTGCCTCTCCTGACATTGAGAGGACTCTCCTTACGTGCTAAGGGGTCTTTGTATGCAGCATGTGTTAGGAGTGTGATGCTGTATGGTAGTGAGACCTGGGCAGTAAAGGAAGAGGATATTCGCAGGTTTAAACATACAGAAATGACAATGATTAGGTGGATGTGCCGTGCGTCCCTGCGTGCAAGGCGTGGGGGGGCTGGGTTTACGATAGAAGAGTTGAGAGGTAGGATGGGACTGGAGTGTATTGGTGTTGTGATGAGGAGAGGTAGGCTGAGGTGGTTTGGACATGTGGAGAGGATGGGGGATGATAATTGGGTACAGAAGGTGAGAAGTGTTAATATTGGGGGAGGGGTAGACCGAGAAAGACATGGGACGAAGTCATTAAATGTGAATTAAGGGTTAAGGGACTGAATAGGGAGGCTGCCAGAGGTCGAGCAGCGTGGAGAGCCGCCATTAGGTGACCAAGGCCGACACATGCAAGCATGTTGGAGCCTTCAAAAACGAAACGAGAGCGGCTGAGCTGACGACACGAGAGGGTAATGGAGGGGAGTCTAGAATGGGAAAAAATGGCTACATTGTCAACAATGGATGAGAGTACTGATGACATTAGCAGCTCTGACTATTGTTGGACATTGGCAGTGCTGACAGATGATACAATTCACCACCTGAAAGCCCGGGCAAATTCAAAACAACACAAAATCACAAAAGTGACGCCCCGCAGTATGATCTATTGTGCCCGAGCGTCACGGAAGTGACGACCCGCAGTTAAGAGGTTAAACAGTCATAATTCACAGTGCAAAGGATTAAGTGCAGTTCAACACTGGATTACTGTATATGCTTCAAGAGCATTTTCACCTCTGTCAGAGCTTTAGAGGTCGGGTAAACAGCCACCACGGACATGTAAATACACTGCCAGCTTCAAAATATTTTCCATAATCACTTCTAAATCCTCATTCTCTGGTTACATTTCATTTACTTCATGCTTTGTGTCCCATATTTGAGTGCATAGGCTGTGAAAGAGGTGATTTTCTCAGTGATTACCGTGTCTCCTACATACGTTCACTATCTAGTCAACTGGTGAGCATATTTGCCCTACTCACTTCTAAATCATAATTTTCTTGTAACAGTTTATTTATTTCATGCTTTTTATCCCATATTTTAGTGCATAAGATGTGAGAAAGGGTGATTTTTTTAGTGATTGCCATGTCCAATACAGTAAAACCTCAATATAACGGACTTCAGTAGACCGGAATTCGCTTTTATCGGACTCGAGGAGCTACCGGACTAAACTCCTATATATCGGAAAAAGTCCGATATAGCCAGAAAGCAGTCCGGACTGCCTGACAACTTCAGCTATGTTCACCACAATAAGACAAGTAAAAGACATGTTTTTCAGTGCTCAGTACAGTATTATTATACCATTTGATTAATGTAGTGAAGGTATAACACAGTACAATACTGCAATGGTGGTGAAAACTACCGATGCAATCCGGACTAATGTCTGATATATCGGAAAAAGTCCGGATTAGCAGGGGTAAGTCCGGATGTCACTTTTATCGGAAAATCGCATATTTCGGACTGGCCTGAGCCCCAATTAGTCCATTATAGTGAGGTCTTACTGTTCTTACACTATGCTGTCAACTTATGAACATCTCTGCCTTCCTCACCTCAAAATCATCATTTTTTGGTTAAAATTCAATTAATTCATGCTTTGTGTCCATTATTTATGTGAATGGGGTCTTAAATAAGTGCTATGAATGTCCGGTAGGGAGGTAGGTAGGTGGTTTTCTGATTTAGGTTAGGTTAGGTTAGGGTCAGGAATGACCAGTGCTAGAGCTGGGCCACTATCCGGACAAGACCACTTTCCGGTCGTGCCTTTGGCTCTATTACAATGAATAGTGGAGAGATTACTGTAGTTTATCTAGTAATGGAGACGTTATCACATTGAAAGCGAAGCCAAAGTTGGGTCTGCACGCACACAAACGAAGACATCCTGCTTCGAGTACCAAAAGTTGCTCATCTTCTGCACGTCCTTACCACCTGCAGACCTGAGGATGCTTTCATTCGCAAGAAGAAGAGTTGAGGAGTAATTTGGTCTTTAATTTGTTTCCCTAATTGCTATACTTCCCCAGATATGAAAGTTTGAATTAAGGTTATTTCGAGTTATGATGCCGTACTTAGGGGGCAGCTGTGCCAAAAGAATGCCAGTGTGTAGGGGTTAAACGGTAGCTATTGTACGGATAGTTTTATGTATTACCGTATCACTGAATCATTCGGTCATGGCTCAGATATGGCGAAATCTGGATATTTCAAACACAGATAATCGAGCTTTCACTGTACTTTTTTTTTTTTTTATATATATATATAGGTATTGAGATAACATGTTGTATTGTATCACAACATATTGTATCGTATAATTTATAAAGGATCCAACATGCTTGCATGCGTCAGTCATGGTTAATCTGGTTGATTTCCGACATCCTCCTTATTCAGATGTTTATCCCTGAGTTCATACTCGATGACCTTGTCCCAGGTCTTTTTCGGTCAGCCTCTTGCAACCCCTCCCCCGATATTCACACTTCTCAACATCTTCACCTATTTGTCATCCTCCATCCTCTCAACATGATATTCAGATAAAAAATTATAAAGGGATTACAGTGTTTGTTAAGTAAGTGAAGCCTTTTCCAGGCCTTTGGAGGTTGGGTTTTTGTTACCAGAGAGAGAGAGAGAGAGAAATTTTGGTGGCTGAAATGGAATACAGTAGGTGGAGTCAAGAATAGATCAAAATTGGTAGGGAAAAGAAGTTGTACAGTAAACCTTTGTTAACTCGTGATAATTGGGTTCCAACCTTCTACGAGTTAGCATTTTTACGAGTTAATGGGGTTTCCCCCCCACTCCCTCCAAAACACATTATACAATACAGTACTGTACAGTGAGAAAAAAATAAAAATGAAACTAATAGAACCTTACCTTGTTTTGGTACTGCTGGGAAGTATTCAGGCTTGGAAGAGGCCTTTGGCAGGGTGAAGAGGTGGATTGGGGGGGCTGTAGGTCACTTTTCTGAACACTTTTCTAATAAAAACACTGAACACTTTGAGCACTTAGACTACACATACTTAGATTCCTATATAGTAGCATACTATACACTGTAAAGGCCATTATAGTACTGTATCACTGACCACTAACCTAAAGAACATTACCCCTCGACTTTATTTATACTTTAACTTACAGTACTGCACACTTACACTGCTTTATTCCATGACAGCCTCTTCGAGTTATCCCGAATTACGAAATATTGAAGTACGAATTAATGAGGGTTTACTGTAGTTGGAAAAAAAAAAAAAATGATTGTAAGGAAGAGTTAGTAAGAAGATTCAAGGCCATGAAGAGAAGCTGGTAGTACCCCCTGCTAGGCTGATTCCTTGTACGGTAGTTTGCCTCCCCTGAATCATTGTTACGAGTGACTGAGCAATGTGTACTCTCAGTTAATTTTGGAAATGAGCGGCCCAACCAGACCAGACCGTCACACCAAACAGAAGCTGATTTCTTGTATGTGAAAAGTTGAAATTCTTTCTGTTACATTCATTCAATAAATATTCTTATCAACTAAAAACTCAACCATAAATGCGTAGGAACCCCTTGAAATCTTGCGTTTTCTAAGGAAGTGTTGACTCTAATCGTTGGATGCCTCAGTTTACGAAACCAAATTAAAAAAGATTTTTCATTGTAACATTTTTTTTTTCATTAACTCTAGCAGTTAAATATCAGAGATTCCACCTATAATTTTAAATTAACATTTTTGTTGTTTTGGTGGTAAAATCACCAAGGAAAAACACCCCATTTGTAGCTCTAATCATCTCATCAATAACCAAGTCTTTATTGTTTCATTTCTATCAACACGGCGGGTTGACAGCGGAGATTGTAGAATTTAGCATTGTACCTGTGATGAATGCTACAGTGCCTCACTTTACACCAGTACTTGCGTACCATGAGATCCTATGTTGTCTTAAACAAACCCTGAGCTATAGTAAGAGCTTAGGTTTTCTTTGCTTCGTAGCATGTGCTCCACGATACTCAGTGAGCAAATCTAAATTTAATCAGTAGCTGAAAATCATCCAGAGGAAATGCCCTCTTTCTTACTTTCATCCTTTGATTGATATACTAGAGGGAAATTGGTAATATAATGCTCACTCGCTCACTCGTCATGTGCTTACAAAGCGCACCTTACTGGTTTTATAACCAATGTAAATTGTACCTCATGTGAGGCTTGCAGCATGGCCTGTGTAGACCATAGTGCCTCATAGAGATCTGTAGCTCAGCAAGGGTTAAAGGACAACGGAACAGTGTTAAATGTGCTGGGAAGTGATCAAATAAGAGAGAAATAAGTGTTAAAGGATAGTTGTTGAACATAATTGTTAGAGGATATATAGAAAACCATGTTTGTGGATAGTATATAGTGTTTAGGGATGATTATTACTGTGGATGGGTAGTATAATCATCATGATAATATATGGCTGGCTACCACAGAGCTTGGGAGATACAGTCGCCCAAAGAAGTGATGTCCTGATTCCCAGTACCTTTCGCTCAGAAAGTGGTATCTGACAACTGTCACGGCCATGTTATATTTTCTATATTGCACACCGGAAAGAGCAGTATTTGGGTAAACAACACCAAAAAGTAATATATTAGCGTTTTTACCGTGTATATCTCGCATTACGGAAGAGGAAACCACAATACACTAAAGTTGAGGCTTAGCAGTACGAAAGAATGTGAAACGCACTCCCTATCGCTCAACGGTTTCAGGGTTAAAATGCGGAGAAACTCTCGTAATACTTATTTTCCATTCAAAATCAACAATACTGAAGGAAATGTCCCATAAAATAAAACCCGCAGATAATCGTAATTTTGAAATCATTAGTGTCATCAAACCAGAAAAATAAACATCTAAAGATATATTATCCACATTTAATTCTCTATGCGGGATGATATTCACGCTGGTAAACCCTTAAGTACTGAAAGCCTGAAAGCAAGATTGATCAACAAAAAACTACAGCTTATCGGTGCAAGTAGATTATTCCCCTTTATTTAGCAAATATTCCAGAAGACAGATATACTGGCACCTTAACAGTTAACAGATAGATAAGTGATATAGAGGTAGAACTGGAAATTTGCTACTGGAGCCCCTCGTAGCACAAGACCAAGACAGACGGATTAATACGTGTGCCCAAGAACAACTACTTACCACTTGTGTTGCTATCAAGAAGCAAATTAATCTGCCGGCATTCAGTGACGTTAGTGAAACCAGTGTAATCATAAGTGGAAAACTGGTCATTTTTATTCACACGAAATTCCAACATGTTATAAAACATGTAGGGCAGTTGGATGGAAGAACTAAAGAGGGAGAGGTTGATAGTCAAAAGCATGAATGCGACAATGAAGATAAAACCAAAAACATTATATTAAAAATAAAGGAGAGTGGGGGGGGGAACTGTGACAAAGGTCGAGACACGCTCTTCCTCCCCTGCCGTGGTAATGACTGACGGAAAGCCTGCCGTGCACTGTTGCCAAAGGAAAAATTATTGAAATCCGCTAAATTAGTCTCAGATGTGGTAAAAATCCGCCAGACTGAGGGAAATTAACGAAAAAAAAATGGGTAAGACCTAAAAAAAAAAAAAAAAGGGCAAGACCTGAAAAAAAAGAGCTAGAGAAATGTAATAATTTTATACCAGCTAGACTGCTTTTGAAATCTCTAAATTTAGCGGGAAAATCGCTTCATTGGTAACTGCTGGCATGAGTCATGAAAACGTGCCAGATGTCACTATTTATTTTTTGATTGATCTATTAAAAAAAAAAAAAAAGGCTAAACTTAACAAGTATTTTCGCAAGATTAATTTTTTTTACACCATAAATAATGTTTGCAGGGCAGGCAAAGACTGTTTCCGTCTCCTAAATAAACGTTGCCAGACCCAGGGAGTTTAGTCCGAAACTTAATGAAAGCGAGTCATCACTTCTCTGGGCGAGTGTACTATCATATGCATGATGTGTAGGCTACAAGCTTGGAAATTAGCCACACAGTAATGTATCTTGAGCTTGGAATTCACCCACCAGTACTTTGAGACAAAGTTCAGAATCCCTTGGGAGCTACTTGACACTCTAAGCATAGCAGGTAGAGGGAATATAGCTAGAGGGTGAGATAGGGACCTGGGCCCGTACTTATGAAACACTAAGACTGAGTCATAAGGCAAAAGTCTGTCCTAAATTCACAGGAGCGAATCATAAGTTCTTAAGTTCGACCTAAACTGAGTCATAGCTTAAAACACCTCCTGAGTTGGTATAGCGCTTCGGACTTGGCTTATGACTCGATCATAACAGTAAATATGGCCGCCGCACCACAACAACAACAAATTCACCGCCGCCAACCAAGACGTTTTCGTGAACGGAAAGATGTGCTTAATGAGTTAAGTGATGTAGAACTGGTGAAGAGATATCGTCTGGACCGTGCAGGCATAATTTTTGTGACTGATTTGGTGCGGGAGACCCTAAGAAGACCCACGGCAAGAAGCAAGGCTCTAACACCAGAAATGAAAGTTATTTTAACGTTGTGTTACCTTGCAACTGGAAAAATGCAACTTTGTAGTGGTGATGATTTGGGGCCTTCACAACAAACTGTAAGCAGGGTCATCACCGAAACACTTGAAGCACTTTCAGACAATGATATACTGAGACAGTTTATCAAATTCCCCCTCACTGAACAAGCAACAAACAGGAACAAAGCCAATTTTTTGTCAATTGCCGGATTTCCAGGTGTGATTTTTACCAATCTATACTGTACTGCAATATAAATGCAATGCATGTCAAATTCCCTATTTATCTTCAATCAACTGTACTTGCATAACTCATTTATATTTCCCTCAAAATGATGACTTATTCAAAAGCTTCATCCCATCCAATTAGCTGATATGGAAATAACTGCAAGGGATAAATTCAATGTGTGCATTACAAAATTTAATATTCCTTTCCTGTTCCAGTCATTGCTTCATTATACCTGCTAATTCTTGTTCTGGCATCGGACTGTATGGTTTGCCATCTTTTCTGGCACTCCTTTACATCTCTCTGACATGAAGGGAAGGAGTTGTTGAGGCGGTCAGCAATATTTTTCCAACCCTCTTGTTTGGCTTTCAATGAGCACCCCGCCGCTGAGAAGTCTCCCTTTAGCACCTGTAAATGCTCAAGATATAACTGTGCCAGCTGGTATGTGGCATCGGGAGTCCAGTTTTGTTTCCTTGATCTTTTTTCGGAGTTCATTCTGCGATGGCCGCGATGATCTTTGTTTACAGGATGGTGTGGTGAGGCAACATGTCCACGACCACAAAACAAAGTGGTAAATTAATAATTACTCAAACTTGGCATTAATCCGTTAACTTTTCCCTGAAAACATTTAAGAAAATATCGTTGTAATTTCAGATTTTTTGTTGCAACTTTTCCATGCTGTTTTCTATTATTTTTCTTCAATTTTCAAAACTCTCAAGTGCTACACAGCACAAACCGCTATCTCAGCAGCTTATGATTTCGACCTAACAAAGTCTCGACTTAGTTATGATTAAGTGCTCCTTAAGTCTCACATTTATGACTTTCACCTAACTATGATGTAGTTTTCATAATTACGGGCCCTGCAGCATTACCGTGAGGTGAGGGGTAGGATGCAAGGGCAGATTCAATGACAGTCAGGGTAGGTTGCAGGAACAATGCATCAGATGCTGGGACCAGCAAGGCTATGGGGGTTCATTAGCAAACTGGTGTGGACCACTGCAGAAAAGCAGTAGGGGTTATTGGAACATGGACTACCCAATGGGGATGTGCAAGGATGGAACCTCTTTGTTTTTTAAGGAGATTGTACCATGGCCAAAGCGATAGCATGTATGACATCTCAGTATGGGAAACACATTAATCCCTACAGAGAAGCAGGAATGTCCAATGATAACATGATCCTGCAAGGAGCCCCTGAATTTGAGCTGCACCACCTGAGCTTCCACTACATCCTTACCTCCATGTGAGCTGACTGTGAGGCAAATGACCTCCACCAGCTGGGAGGAACAGTTGCTGAGACAAAGAAGATGTAAGAGTTCCTCATCTGAGACATCAGATGCAACAAGCATGATTTTCCCTTAGGTAAATTCAGCACCGGAAGATGAGCAAGCCAACCAGCACCTAACTGGCCAGTCCCCCAGCTGGATGAGAGACTCAGGTGGCAGTCATTTTGGCTACATCACCAGTAGACACACAAAACCTTTCCAAATACCCTGAGTGAACCCTCAGTACAGTAATTACCCAGTGGAGATCTGTTGATGGTGTCAACCTGTGGAGATTAAAAAAAAAAATAGTGTTATCAACTGACCTTGCAATGTAGACAACTCACTGAGCTTCCCGTATGGCACCATTGTCAGTTGAGGAAGGCCAAACCCACTTCTCAGGGGCACCACCCTCATCACTAGCAGTGGAAATTGTCCTCATCACCTTGCCAAGAGCAGTGTCCACCTTCTTGGCAGGGGCAGATTCCATCTGAGTGTCATGGGAGTCAAGGTCAGTCACAGAGGGCTCCATGATGGGCTTAACACTGAGTATACATTCACTGGAAAATCATAACAGTACTACGATGGTAGCACAGCACAGTATACCAGTGCAATTTACTGGGGTGACTCAAAAACGACTATGGGGAATGCACCTGAAACCAAGATGGTGAATGACACAGCCAAGAGGCCTCATAAAATGCTACACGCTCCAATCCAAAAAGGCCGACGCATGCAAGCATGTTGCAGCCTTCAAAAACGAAACGAAACATCAAAGCTCAGAACATGCTGGGCAGTATAAAAAGCTGCAGAAACTAATAGAGAAACAAAAAGTTACTGAGCTATTGAAAGAAAAGAAAAAGAAGAAGAAGAAGAAAATGAGAGGAAGCAGCAAAAATGAGAAGACCAAACTATTGCAGACAAGCATAGTAGATGCTGACAGACATCAAGTGAATACTATTGCACCACAATACACTCAGGCTGAAGTTTGACCTGATCATGTGAGCTTGACATTTGGCTGGTTGGGCTCAGAATGAGATGTATGATGTTGATTATTGGTCTGTTTTTTAAAAAACAATAGGTCAGTCCCTTGGCTGACCCTCATCTCTTCCACCATGTTTGGTCAAAACCAAATCAAAATTATTTTAGCTATTTTTTGGTCAGAATCAGATCAAAATTATTTTAGCTCATTTTTTTTGGCAGACACATATGGGTCAAAATCTTACATTGCGCTGTTACTTTGACCTTTGACTAATTGCTCTCAAAATCAACCCTCATCATTCCTGCATTCTCTCAACTCTTCAACCATTTTTGGCTTCATTTGGATCAGAACTTTATATATTCACTTGGCTTCATAGCTCTTACCCTTTACTTAATGTTTTCAGAAACAATAATTAATCCCTTTGGCTGACCCTCAAGCCTTTTACCAAGTTTGATTATACAGTAATAGGATTGAAACTGTGTGAGAAAACAACTGCACAACATTTCAATCCCTTACCTGCTTACTTGCCTATCTATGTGGTCAGCCACTGACAGTGAAATGCTGAGATGCTTTTATCATCTGGAAACAAAAGAAAAATTACACAAAGTGAGCAGACAGAAGTAGTAGCAGAGGAAGGAAGGAGACAAAAAACACAAAGCATTCACCTTGTCCATAAAAGAGGAATCTCAGGGTGAACTTGAAAACTTTCAGCACTCAAAAGCATTCTGATAAGAGAGAAGAGCAACAAGAGAGGCTCTGAAGTGAGGGGGTGGGTGGGAAAAAAAAAAAATGTTATCAAAGCAAAACATGATAACTAACACTACATGCTTACCAGAAGATGAAGATGTAAGCAAAATATAATTTCTTTGCCTGTCTCCCACTACAGTGCAGGAGAGGAGGGTTTTCTCTTGTTCCTTGCAGAAGAGTTAGTTCTATTTTACTCTTATTCAAGTGGAGGTGTTACTTGGAACCCAGTTTTGCTTGACTTGGGAACCATAGCTTATAGAGCGGCAACTTATTTAGTTGACAGAGATCTGTATTTGGAATCCAGACACTTCATGCATATTTCTGAATTGTATTAACTCCAAAATCTCTGTATTCCTACATTGTTTATTTTGAATGTGTTTGACCCATTTTTGTGCAGTGTGAGCCTGATGAACGAGAACGTGCATATAGCCGTGGAGACGGATATGGATATGTTACATCCCCAGCAGAGGTGCAGCAACAGCAATCTTCGGGTTTTGACCACCGTACTTCACATGATTCCCGCTATGCACAGGCAAGGGTATGTTTAGAAGTGGGTGGATGAAGCGTATAGGGACAATAGTGACCTTGAGGATGTCAGTTTATGAAGAGGTAGAACCAGTCTAGAATTTAAGAGTTGGTGAGTTGGTAATATTGATGGCTGATAGACCTGTTAGCCCGTTCGTGGAAATTAATGCGGGTGTTGAGTATAGGGAAATTAATTTTAAGTAATTTGTGTCATTGTAATCTAGCGGGACATACGTGGCACAGAATGCAAAAAATGCATTATTCTGCAACTCTCTAACTCCTCCCATCACCATAGGAAAGTCACCAAAGGCTGCTGTCTCAGTTCTCTTGCCTTCCCCGATTTTTTTTTTTTTTAATACTAAAAATCATAAATTGCCATTGGAAAATTCATGAAATTCTGCATCTGAGCAAGCTTCTAAATAGTACTGGCAGTGACAAATATTTCTACCTGTAAGACTGAGAATATACAGTATTTACATAATGTTTTTATTTCCAGTCCAGAAAGGTAGTCATAGTCTTATCTTTGCAAATTGTTTTTGAGGTCATAATAGAGCAAACACTAGAGAATCTGTTGATGTGTTGTGTATGAAAATGAAAACAAGTTCAAGGTGAAATTAGCTAAGAAGGAATATTCACCAGGAAGCAAACGTGAATTTTCCTTGCCCTAATTGCAGCAGGGAGTATGGATGGGGTATATGTGCATGTGCGGGAGTAGGTAAGAATGAGAGGGCAAAAGGAGGAGTGTGTATTGTTGTGAGTAAAAGATGAAAGAAGAACATAAGAGAGTATGGATCAGTTGGCTCAAGGATTGTGTGGGTAAGATTGAAACTTGGACTACAGATGTGGGCAGTTGTGTGTATTTACCTAATTGTATTTACCTAATTGTGATATACAGGAAATGAGCTACGCTCGTGGGGTCCCGTCTCTGTTTCTCAATAAGTCAAATTTAGCTTTAAACTCGTTTAAGTTTTTAGACTGGACGATCTCTTTGTCCAGTCTATTCCACAGGTCTATGCATCTATACGGAAAACTATATTTCTTGATGTCCTTCAAGCAGCGCGGCTTCTTCAGTTTCAGTCCATGTCCTCTTGTTGCTCTCTTATCCCATAAAAACAGATCTTCTCTATCAATTGTATCTACTCCCATCATGGTCCTGAACACTGCAATCATGTCACCCCTCTCTCTCCTTTCCTCTAAAGATGGCAAATCCAGCCTTTCTAGCCTCTCACTATATGACAGATCTGCCAAACTGGGGACCATCTTGGTTGCTGTTCTTTGTATTCTCTCAATCTTGTTTATATCTTTCTTTTTGTGTGGGGACCACACTACTGCCGCATATTCTAACCTGGGGCGGATCATGGCCACTATCAGTTTTTTCATCATCTCTTCATTCATGTAATGGAATGCCACTCTTATGTTGGTCAAGAGTTTATATGTCTCTCTAACTATCTTGTTGATGTGTTTTTCAGGTGACAAACTATCCTGGAACAGCACTCCTAAATCTTTCTCTTCTCTCGCTTTTGTGATTGGTTCATTACCCATCATATAGTTCAGTGATGGTCTCTTGGTGCTTTTACCCATTTCCAATATTTTACATTTTTTTGCGTTGAATTTCATTTCCCACATCCGGCTCCAGTCATGTATCCTATCCAGATCCTCCTGCAGCATTTTACAGTCCTCCTCAACCTCTACCTTCCTCAAGATCTTGGCATCATCAGCAAACAGACTTGCATAACTGTTTACTCCATCTACCATATCATTTATGTAAATCAGGAACATTACTGGTGCCAACACCGAGCCCTGTGGGACACCACTTGTTACTTCTCTCCATCCAGACATCCTGTCCTTTATTACTGTCCTCATTTGTCTCTCTCTCAAAAAGTCTTTCATCCATTCCAGGAGGTTACCCTTCAGTCCTCCTATATGCTCTAGTTTCCACATTAGTCTCTTATGGGGTACCTTGTCAAAGGCCTTCTCCAAATCTAAATATACACAATCCACCCAACCGTCTCTCTCCTGCAGCACATCAATCGCTCTTGAGTAAAAGCTCAACAAGTTGGAAACACATGACCTTCCACTTCTAAATCCAAACTGACTTTCAGTCAAAATATTCATCTCTTCCAGATATTTTATCCACCTATCTTTCAGAACCTTCTCACACAATTTTGCAACCATGCTGGTTAGGGACACTGGTCTATAGTTCAGGGGTTCTTCCTTGTTTCCTCTCTTATAAATTGGTACCACATTTGCTCTCTTCCATTCCCGAGGCACTTTCCCTTCTTCCAGCGAACACACAATTAAACTGTGAATCTTATCTGCCAGTTGGTCTCTGCATTCCTTCAGTACCCAGTTTGAAATTCCATCTGGTCCTGGGGCTTTCCTTACATCTTGAGTTTCCAGTAATTTGTACACTTCCTGTACTTCCACTTTTATATCTTTTATCACTACACTCCTAGTCACTCCTTCCCCCTCCACAAACTCCCCTTCATTAGTAAAAACTGATTGGAAACGTTTGTTCATTATTTCAGCTTGCATTGCCGCATCATTATAGACCTCTCCTTCTACTTTCAGTTTGGTGATTCCTTCCTTTTGCTTCAATTTGCCATTAACAAATCTATAAAACAGTTTGGGTTCATCCTTACATTTGTCGATTATACCTTTTTCAAAGTTCCTTTCTTCCTCTCTACGAATTCTTGTATATTCATTTCTAGTTCTTTTATATTCTTCCTTTGTCCTGTTATTACATCTCTTTCTCCATTTGTTCCATGCCATGTTCCTCTCTTTTTTTGCTATAATACACCTTCTATTAAACCACTCCTTTTTCCTGTATTCTTTCCCACTTACTCTTGGAACATATTTATCCACTCCTGAATTATAGAGGTCTAGAAAGATATCCCACTTCCTCTGAATCTCTCTTGTTTCTCTGAATTTTCTCCAATCTGCATTTTCAAAAAATTTACTCAATTCTGTAAAGTTTGCTTTCCCAAAGTTGTATCTTCCCTGCCTATGGAGCTCATCTCTTGGCACCACGTTCCCTATTATCATCTGGAACTCAATGACCACATGATCACTTTTTCCCATAGGACACATATATTTCAAGGATTCAATTACGTCAGGTTCTTTGGTTAGCAGTAAATCTAATCTTGCTGGGGTGTCATCACCTCGGAATCTTGTCTCTTCTTTGACCCACTGCGTCATTACATTATTCATCACAATGTTTAACAATATAGTGCCCCACGAATCTTCGCCACCTCCTGAGTCCCATTCCTCCCAGTTCACCTCTTTACAATTAAAATCACCCATTAGAATTATATTGCTGCTTTTCTCAATCACTTTCTGTAGGTAACTAACCATGTCTGACAACATCTCCTGGTATTCATCATCAGTCCATGCTCTTGTCTTAGGTGGAACATATACTACTGCTATATCTCTCTTACAGTTCTCTCCAGTTTCTAATTTCATGTTTATCACTTCAGCCCTACCCTCTCCCATTTCCACAGAATCTATATTTAGGTTATTCTTCACTGCTATCATCACTCCTCCTCCCATTTTATCTTTTCTGTCTCTTCTCCACAATTTGTATTTGCCATTTCCCATATGGATATCAATATTCTCCCTTAACTTGGTCTCTACAAAGCACATAACATCAGGTTCTTGTACCCTCAAGAAATCGTTGATTTCTAACATTGCCGATATTAATCCATCAACATTAGTGTACGCCACTTTTAAACTTTTTTCGTTATTACTTATACCGTCTTTTCTCCTCCTCTCCGTCGGTACCATTTTCTCAATTTCTGGTCCATAACTCTCCAATAAAACACTGTCTTCTCCTTCTCCGTTCTTTGTTCGTTTTTTGCCTTAGCTTCCTTTACTAACTCCTTTATTTTAGCTCTTTCTTCCTCATTTGCATCTCTCCTTAACCAGACATTTTTGAACCCCTCTTTGTCTGCTAATTTCCATGTCCTATTCATGATTTCATTTACTATTGCCTGGGACTTGAACTTCACCTTCAATGGCCTTGCCCCTCCTTCCTCATACTTACCTAACCTAAACACTTCTTCAATCTCTTCTAGGGCTTCATTGTTACCCTCCATGACTACTGATAATATTTCTTTAACTTTATTCAATTCTTCTCTTTCTCTTTCAGATCTTATCGTGATACGCTTTTCTTTTACCCCTAAAATAATTACACATTTTTTCTTATCTGCTACATCCCTGACTAGAGCTTCTCTACTTTTCAATACCCTAACCACTTCCTTCTCCACCTTTTCCTTGCTTTGTTGTTCAATAATCTCTTTCAAATTTACATTCCCTTCCTCCTGAATTTTCTTCCACCCCTTTTGTTGCTCCTTGATTTCCTTAATATGTTCATCTTGCATCCTTGATTTTGAATCATACTCCTCTAATTTACTTTTCATTCTGTCTCTTTCTTCTTCCAACCTCCTGTTTTCCCTCTTGAGGTGTTCTATTTCATTTGTGGCAGATTCGTTGCTCGTTTTTAATTCCGTGACTTCTCTTTCCTGTTCTGCACTGCGTGTGTAAACTTTTTCCAGATCGTTCTTTAAACCTTTGATCTCTCTCTCCTGTTGTAAGGTCCTCTCTTGCAGCTCCCTAATTACTACCCATACCTTCATCAATTCCTGGACATTCTTCTCCACCGTTTTTTCTACTCCTGCTACTCTTATTTGATACAATTTTGAACTTCCATTTCTCGCATCTTCGTCGGAGAAACCCACAAATTCACTTTCGCCAGACGTAAACAAACCGCCGTCGCTTTCCGCCATGATGCAACCATATGGAAACTTTTCTACACTGTATCTTGCTCTCTTTATCCCAGGGCCCGCTTTTTTTTTAAACTAATGTCTGACGGAACCACCACTCACGCACTCATTTCTATAATCACAATAGGCTGGTTTCCTTTCGCCGCTGATGCCACGATTATTTCCCTGCAGTCCAGGAGGACGTCTGTCCACGTCGGCGACCTGTGTGTGTGTGTATGCATCAATGCAAGATTGTGCAAGCAGAGTGAGAGAAGAGTTCTGATCAGATGTGGAAGCTTGCATGGAAAAGTTTGAAAGAAATGAGAGAGTGTTTTTGATTGGAGATATGAATGGGAAAGTAGGTAATGTAAAGGTGGATGGAGTAGTTGGTGAGTGGGATGTGCCTGCAAAGATGGATGAGAATGGCAATGCTTTAGTGGACATTTGTGCCAAGGGGGGGCGAGGTTGGTGATACACACAAGATGATCCACTGATATACATGGTGAGTGATGAGAAGGGTGGGTGGTGAACTGAGTGAACGGAAGGCAATGATTGATAATGTGTGTGTGGATGATAGGATGAGAAGGTGTGTAATGGGTGCAAGAGCATATGCTGTAGAGGTTGGGGGAGTGGACTTTCTGATCACCACTTGTTGGTGATGAGAATCAAGGTCCAATTAAAATGGAGGAATAGAAGAAGGGAATGACAGTAGGAAGTAGTTCATACAAGGAGGGTGGAAAGGTTACAAGAGGATGGAAAAAAGACAAAATATAAGAGAGATGTGGAGGAGCGATTGGGTAAATTTGGGTTGGAGCAGATGGGGGACGTGAAAGGTGTGTGTAAGATACAGTATTCACAGAAGAAATCTGTGCAGCATGTGAGGTGGTTTGTGGGGTGAAGAGAAGATGAAAAGGGGCTCAAGGAACAGTATGGTGGAATGAAGAGGTGGGACAGGCTAAGGCACAAAAGAAGAAAGCATATACTGAGTGGATGAGAGACAGGTGTGGAAGAAGTTGAAAGACAGAAGAGAGAGTTATATGTAGAGAGGAAGAGGGAGGTGAAAAGATTAGTAAGAGAGAGTAAGAAGAGAGTGGATCAGGAATTTGGAAAGACTTTGAGTGTAAAGTGGAGGGAATGTTAGAAAATGTTCTTGAAAGAGGTGAAGAAAGTTAGACAGGGTGTCAAAGAAGTTAATTGGGGAATAAAAGATAAAAATAGTAGATTACTAGTGGACAAGGGAGAAAAATTGAGCAAATGGAGAGAATACTTTAAGGAATTGTTGATCATAGAGAATGAAAGTAATGCAAGTATAAGTGGTTGGAGAATGGCTGGGAGATGGAAGGATGTCAGAAGAGAGGAAGAAATCAGTAGGATGGAAGTTGTGGAAACAATGAAGCAAATCAAAATGGGGAAAGCCCCAGGAATTGATGGAGTGTGTGGTGAAATGCTGAAGCATGGGGGAGAGATTGTAATAGAATAGATATGGAAGATGTGCAGATTGGCCTGGGAGGAAGGTAGAGTCCTGGGGGATTGGAAGTCAGGTGTAATTATTCCACTGTACAAAGGAAAAGGGGAAAAAGAAGTGTGTGGTAATCATAGGGGCGTTAGTCTTAGAGTAATAGGAAAAGTTTATGGTAGAATATTTATTGGCAGAGTTAGGGAAATAACAGAGGAATTAGTTGGAGAGGAACAGGGAGGTTTTAGGAAGGGAAGAGGTTGTGTAGATCAGATATTCATTTTTTGATCTTTAGTGGAAAAGTTTCTAAAGAAAGGAAAGAAGTTGTATGTGGCCTTCATGGATTTGGAGAAAACATGTGACAGGGTGGATAGACAAGGATTGTGGAAAGTATTAAGAATATATGGAGTAAATGGGAAGTTGCTGAATGCTGTGAAGAGTGCATATGGATAGTGAACTGAGTGAATTTTTCTATTTGATGGTCGGATTGAAACGGGGATGTGTCATGTCTCCACAGTTGTACAATTTGTATGTGGATGGGGTTATAAAAGAGATACAAGGTAGGGCAGTGGATGTTGGAGTGACCCTAATGAGAGAGGGCAGTGTTCGGAAACTCCCTGTACTGTTGTTTGCAGATGATACCGTGTTTTTAAGTGAAGACGAAGGGGAGCTGCAAGGCCTGGTGGATGAGTTTGGGAGTGTGAGAAACGGAATCTAAAGGTGAATGTAGGGAAGAGTAAAGTTATGGTCTTTGAGAGAAATGAAGTCAGTGAATGTACAGTGAGGTTGGATGAGGAGGAATTGATTTGATTTGATTTATTTATTACACCCGAAGGTGACAAACCTATTACAGTACCATGTGGGCATATGTGAGGTGAGTACAAGGGAACTCGTGCCACGCAGGACACGCTGCCTAGCTAAAACAAATTAACACCCACCAAAGTGTGGATGACGCATGAGAATAACATCTAGGTTATCATCATCAGTGTCCACTAATGTGAGTCCGTGTGGTATTAAATCAGAGACAAGTGGACATTGCAGGCAATAGTGGTCAAGGGAGTTGGCATTGGGTGCGTCACACAGCTTACTGGAGGAGAGAGAGAGAGAGAGAAGGGTAGAATTATCAACAGCAGGTTCACACAATCACTGTCTAATTATTGGTCTCCTTAATCCTGCCAAAAATAAATAACTAAATAAATAACAAAACCAAAAATCTTGGTCATAACAAACAACCAAACATACAAAGGCGACAAAAAACATTATCTATCCGTATGAAATAAAGTTAAGAAGCTTCAGACAAAAACTCAAACATCGAGGAAAACTGCGAGGTCTGTGCGAGAACGAGATAACGGGACTCGAGAAAGAGACAACGAGACTCATCATGACTCTGAAGGCATTGATTTGATTAATTATTACGCCCGAAGGCAACAGACCTATTACAGTGCCATGTGGGCATATGTGAGGTGAGTACAAGGGAACTCGTGCCACGCAGGACACGCTGTCTAGCTAAAACAAATTAACACCCACCAAAGTGTGGATGACGCATGAGAATAACATCTAGGTTATCATCATCCAATAAATGTTTACAAGTATCCACTAATGTGAGTCCGTGTGGTATTAAATCAGAGACAAGTGGACATTGCAGGCAATAGTGGTCAAAGGTGTTGGCATTGGGTGCGTCACACAGCTTACAGGAAGAGAGAGAGAGAGAAGGATAGAATTATCAACAGCAGGTTCACACAATCACTGTCTAATTATTGGTCTCCTTAATCCTGCCAAAAATAAATAACTAAATAAATAAGTAACTTAAGAACTTAAAAAAAAAAAAAAAACTTGGTCATAACAAACAACCAAACATACAGAGGCGACAAAAAACATTATCTACCCGCTTGAAATAAAGTTAAGAAGCTTCAGACAAAAACACCAACATCGAGGAAAACTGCGAGGTCTGTGCGAGAACGAGATAACGGGACTCGAGAAAGAGACAACGAGACTCATCATGACTCTGAAGGCATTGATTTGATTCATTATTACGCCCGAAGGCGACAAACCTATTACAGTGCCATGTGGGCATACTGTATGTGAGGTGAGTACAAGGGAACTCGTGCCACGCAGGACACGCTGTCTAGCTAAAACAAATTAACACCCACCAAAGTGTGGATGATGCATGAGAATAACATCTAGATTATCATCATCCAATAAATGTTTACAAGTGTCCACTAATGTGAGTCCGTGTGGTATTAAATCAGAGACAAGTG